>JANHFX010028353.1:0-23695 GCA_027560015.1 Chloroceryle amazona
AGGAGCGCCCAGGCTCTCACCCTTCCTTGGCGGGGCTTTTCTCCTGGCCCTACAGCTTCCCTGCTCCGGACTTGGCCTCACGCCACTGCCCACTGCAGTCGACTGACCCATCACCTTCCTCCCTCCATCGGGGGGGGTGTGTGAATACAGGACCCGGCCACCCTTTAGGCTTCCGGCCGCGGCAGGTGCTTGGGGAGCCAGCGCCGCAGCCCCCAGACCCCTGCAGTCTGCCCCACACCTCTGCTGGGACCTGGTCAAAAAAGCGGCTTTTAGGCCTGCAACTGTGCAACATTTCTGGGACCTCTGAATGTCAACCTGGGAAATCCGGCCTGAGGAAGACCAGCTCTTGGAGCCCGGTTGAGCTTAAAATCTAAACTGGTTGTGATATTTCTAATAAATTATGGAGGGAAGCTGAGAGAGGTGGAGTGCATTGTACTGGCAGACAATGAATAAACTATGGGGTAAATCTCAACCATTTACTGAACTCCTTGTACGAATATGATAAATCATAGGTTGTGCTATTTAAAAGTGCTCAAAAAGTGGTCCCACTGCTAGGCTTTCCAGTGGGCACCGAGCATTATCAGACTGCCTAATGGCAAGGATGGGTGGAAGGGTTCTATTTACTGCTGCTGCGGAGTGGTCACCTTCTTTCTGGTCTGCACTGCCAACCAAGCAGACTTTTGACTGTACGTGGTGTGTACAATCTATCTGCTCCTAGTATGGAAAGTGAAACTGCCCACAGACACCCTAGCTTCATGTTTTGATAAATTTGGTTGCTTTGTTCATCTCATATGAAGCACAGAAATAAGAAAACCCAATCTGTTGAATTCAAATAAGGGGGAGACAGACATGGTTTTAATGCAGCAGAGGTACATATAATTTGTAGTACCAAGAAACGTTTAGCAGACAATTATTGACCACTAGAGGGGATCATGGGAGTGGAGAATATATACTTGAATATACTGCATAATAAATGCTTTCCTCTAACACAAGCTTGACTACGTGTGATGTGCTGTATGTGCACAGTTTAAAAAAGATTGAGACAGCACTGATGAGAGAACTTTATGCATGCTTAAGGTGATATGAGAAGCTTTTATTAATTGAGTTTGAAGCAGATCAATGACAGGTTAAATCATTAAAATCATTAAAATGAAATAACTTCACAAATTTCTTTTTTTACCAGTTAAAATTAATGCAGGTTAAAGATGTTCAACTTCCATCTGTAAAACAGTACTAGCCATTCAACAGGCACTGTTCTTCAGACTTGCTGATGTTTAAACAAGTGTAGCCTGCTTGTTTAAAAGCTAATGTTAAAATGCTTTTAAACATCCTATAAACTCCTCCTTATCTTTAAGGATAATTTGGGAGTACATACCCCAGGTGGTATCAACTTTATTACATCATTGTGGAACCAGATTGAAAGTTAAAATTCATCTGTATATAAATGATATCAATCTTGCAAATAAAGTAAACGTGAATGATGGATATAATAACTTCACTGAACCTGAATTAATTTGTACTACTTACAAGAATCCTGCCCATGAATTTAAAAGCTACCCTACTGAAATTGAAGCTGACTCCCCATCACAAACATTTAATTTAGAAATTGCCCTTCTAATATCTCCCAGACCAAAGCAAGCCACCTGAAGTAGTGACATCAAAGTTTTCAATCCAAAATGAGTTATTTTGAGAAATATTCACAGTGATAAATTCTGAAGAATGAAAATTTCAATTTCTTGAAAATGGACAGCTCTCCAACTGCTTTCTTGTGGCACATGTCTCTGCACAGATGTTGGAGGAGAGGTCAGAACAAGGCAGGCATCAAGAGCTTGCACAATGACTGCAATGTACTGACAAGTCCTCTTTTCCAGTAGTTGTCTGACAGTAGCTCTTCATTGTCCTCAAGTTGGAATCAAATGAAGGCCCTGTAATGTTATATTCTTAATTGCACATAGCTGAAGTTAATGAGATTTTTGCCATTTACTTTGGAAGGAACAGGTGTGGGGCCTAAATATTTCAGTGAGATGTTCTCATACCTTTTACCTTGCAGACCAGGCATCTGAACACTTACATGCTTCTGTTTTTTCCTAGTGGTGCATTACAAGAGGAGTGTTATGGATAGTGAAAGAACCTATATTTCTTTTTGCTTAAGTGGAGTCTCACACTGAATACATTAATGCACAACAATACAACAAGAAAGTTGTTGACCCTAAACAGCTTTACAAAAGGGAAGGCTGAATGACTCATGGAATGGCCAGCACCTTGCATCTCTGTCAGGGGACTCAGTTTAATTGCCTTCTCACTACCCAGACAGTCATTACACCATTAGGACTATTTATTCCTGAAGTTTCTCATGGAATTTTTTTTAAAGAGAAAGTGAGAAGATGATTTAGTCTGTAGGTGCCCAGTGAACATTTGTTTGTGGAAGAGACTGTTTAGTACTGGTCATAATTTTGTAGACAGCATTCCATTACAAATGAGACTGAAGCCTCAAACTAGTGCAACATATGAAGTGAGCAAAAAGAGACAGACCTGCAGTAAGTCTCACCCCTGCTACAGCAAATGTTCAGCCTGGCAGGACAAAGCAATGAATATTCCAAGTTCATATTTCTCATTCTTTTAAAAATAAACCATGCCCGTTTTGCTCTTCAGACCATATGGCATGAATCATTTCAGTGAAGCATTCATCACATCATGATTTACACTGACATCATTTCTTAGAAGTTAAGTGGTGGGGCTTCACTGTGAGGAGCTTCATTTATTACAGCCATTCTCTGTTCATTGAAAGGTAACTTTATTCATCTCAGCTCAAAAAGAGAGTTACGGAAGTGAAAAACCAAGCACAAAGTGTTTCTGCTTTTACATTTTCTGGTTGAAAAGGAAACTCTTCATAAATGTGCACAAACTTTTATTTTCAGATTTTATACTCGTGTAAGATATAGCCATAGGTTCCAGTTTGATACTTACTCTGTTTTCATTTTAAGAAAGCACAACAGAGAAAACTTCTAATAATTCTTATGCAAACCAATTTAATTAAAATCTGCTGAATATTTAAATGACAACAAAGGTGTGTGACCAGGTGTGCGAGTTGCCTGACAGGGATTCTCTGAGGTCAGAAGCCTGCTATGGAGTCCCTACCACCTACTTCTATAGCACTGCAGGGATCTCCAGGAAAGCATGTGTGCAAAGACACCACAGGCACTATCCTGCCTCCATAAGTGAAATCAGGCATATAGATTTGAAAAAGCTCCCTCTTTCAGCTCACAACTTTTTTTTTTTTTTTTTAATCACTACCTGCTTCTTTATTCCATAGATTTGCCACAGTGAAGTGAATTTTCTGGGTTTCTTTTTGGTTGGTTGGGTTTTTTGCATCTTAGCTTATTTCCAATGAGGGGAACAGAAATTGGAAAAAGTCAGATCTTTTGCATATAGCAAGACAGAATTTATCTGCTAGTCATGTAAGTAGTGTGACCTTAGGAAATCACTTAAAACTCTGTGCTTCAGTTCTAAAAAACAGTGTTATCTGGGTAGTAAAGGCGGAAGACCAGAACTTAATAAATTTAATAACTAAGAATCATCATCATCATGCTCTCCTCAACTGATAAAATATAAAGTAGTAGAATATTTGCCCTAGTTAAACTAAAAGATAGAAACACAGGTTGTTATTATTGATGTTGGGAATAATTTACTTCTTTTTAAAAACCCCAAATCAAAACATCATAAAGTGGCAAATGTTGGGTCTTGAATGTCAAGCTGAGACTTTCAAAGCATGAGACATCCATTCCACTAGGGCTTGACTCACAAGTCATACTTCACAATTTGCAGCAAAACTGTATTCTTAACATATTGGAATAAAGATTCTTAACAAGCTTCCATCTGTTAAACCAGCAAGTTGGCTTGGTCTGATCATGCTTGCTGTTTTAATAAATAGCCAGCATCATTTTTCAAACCACAGCTTTCAAATTAGTTTGGAGGATTTTGACTTGCAGTAGTTGTGGCCAGTTCTGAAAGGTTTACATTGCTTGTATGTTCAGAGGAGCCTACACCACAAAGAGGGCCCAACCTCACGGCCCGGTGCCTTGGAAGAAAGGCATACCAGTGCCATTTAGGAAGGGTGGGCTGAGAAGTGACCTCAGGATAGCCACTTCCTTGGCTAATGGTATTGCAAATGAGATGTAATTGGTCTGAAACAGGAAGGGAGTGAACCACTGAAGTCCGAAAGCAACTCCCTGTCTGGAAGGTGTGTTTGCCACAGAAAAAATAAGCTACTCTGTTAGCATGGGAAAATGAACTGAGGACATATTTGTCTTTTTGTTGGGTTTTTGGTGTGATTTTTTTTTTTTTTCCAACAGCATAAATGAAAATGTCAACAGAGAAATGTACATGGAATGAAATTTTGCTTTTCCCTCTCTAAAAGAAGACACACTCCTAATTCAAAAGCTACAGAAGTAGTTTTCAGGAAGCCTGGTAATGGAAAGTCTTTAACAAGCAAGATTAGAACCCGCTGTTTTGCATTCTCTGACAGAAATTCCCTTCTAGATAGGGAATTAAAATCTGAATCAGAGTGTGACCTGGACATAAATCAGCATAAACTTGTAATTCTGAAATTGTAAACAGGCTATTCACCTCTGTGCCTACTAACTTGGAAAGTTAATAGTGACATAACAATAATGGGAACTTACTGATAATCACATTGTGAGGGAAAAAACAACAAGCATTCCCCCTAACTTAGCTAACTAATACTCGCTACTGCTAAATTACTTTTCCTTTCTAATCGCTGCATGTGAGAACAGAGAAAATTAATTCAATATCCTAAATGGCTTTCTCTGGGCAACAGACAGCAAATTAATAACCTGTTGTAGTTACAGTCATTAAAAATGAAAACAGCCAGAGTTTATGGAATAACATGACTGAAAGAATACAAAGAGGAGAGAGGCAACAGGAAGCTGTGGGAGGGTGGGAGAAGGGACAGTTAAGGTATGTATAAGTATTTGATCATTTTGTATTTTACTATTAAAGGCTAAAGCAAAGCATCAATAAAAGTTAAGATGAATGCTTGTGGTCCAGAGTAAAGCATTCAAAAAGCCATCAAAGAGAAATCTTAGTGGGAGAGGTGACTAAAAAACCACAAAGACTGAAAAAAATGGCTAAATATTAACAGCTAACAAGATCCACTGGCTAGAAAGACTAAGCATGTTTGCTTTATGCCCCATGCATCTCAAGTCCTGAGTACAAAGATGATCCAAAATAGGAACCGGGGAGGATTTTGATGGTAGCCTCCAACCCATACAATTAGAGGTTTTCTTATGACACAACAGAAAATAAAGAAATTGTCCAGTCTGTTGTCACTTATCCATCTTCTCTGGTTCTACATCCAAACCCATCAGTTTCTCATGCATGCCTTCCTGGGGTGTTTGATCTAGACTTTTTCTCATCTCCATCTCAATCTTGTCCTTGTCCCAGTTCCCCTCATGTATTTCAAGAAGCTGCAAAGCACAGGAAGTGCTAAATGTTCAGTGAAATGGTTGCTTAAATAATCTAATCTATGTGAAGCAGCTGGGCTGACATGGCTGAAGTAATAAAAATATTGAGTAAATTAAAGGACTGTGAAGCATTCGAGCCCAAATGATTGAAGTCCGACAGTGTTAGAAATAATTAAAAAGATAGATTATAAGGTCTCTTAATGCATACGGTCTTCCTCTCATGGAAAACTGCATACAAATACACATGTGCACACGTACATACATATATGTATGTATATATATAAGAAACCAGGTCACTAATTTATATTTGAGGTTAGGAGTAGGCTTTAGTTCTTTGTCAAATTATTTGCCTATGTCCTGTTTTTGTAAAAAGTTCTTAACCTAGTTCTACTGGATTCTCCTAGAAAAACAAAGAAGGTATCTTCAGAAAGCTTATTTTGCTTTGCTTTGAACTGTTGAGCCTTTTTTTTTTTTTTTTTAATAGTATCTCAGCCTTTTGGTTTTCTTTCACCCCTTTCACACACACCACACTACCTCCCCCCCGGCTCCTGTTGCTATTCCTTGAGAACTGTGGGTGGCCAATGAAGCAGTGAACATCACATGATGTCACTTAGCAACCTGATGTTCATAAATAGCAACAATCATTTTTCTAATGGATATTTTTCCCCATCAGGAAAAATGCCTAGACCCAGTCCATTTTGACGGTGCCAAATTCTTCCAGCATATTTATTGCTTATGCTTTCCTTTTTTTTTTTGGGTCTGATTCCAAATGATGATGACCGTCATGGCTGATGTTCTTAGAAGGCTTCTACTCTATTTCTGAGCTTACTGGTAGCATATAATGACAATAAGTGCTAGCAGCCTTGAAGCTCTGTAACAATAGCCTCTTGTGCCTTTTCCCAAATGTCTGCATTCCCTAAGTCTGAGATGTCCTCAGCATACTGTTTGTGAGATGAAATTAGAAGGGTCATCCACAGAGTACTTTTTTTTTTTAAATGCCTCTGGAGAATACTCAGGAAGCTCAGCATTTTTACAGTTCTTTCAGAAAGAATCTGGCAAGATTTTTGTGAGTTGTATTAATATTAGTATAATCCTTTACAACATTGGCTCTGCTGTGAAGGACTGCCTTTGTTAAATGACAGCTTTTTGCAACGAGCATACCTTCACATGAGTTATTAAGATAGAAACCAAAAGGTAAGATTTTAAGATAAGTAGAATTGTGAAAGCTTTTGAAAAGTATTTTGCAAAAAAAAAAAATGCTTTGAAAATATAGCAAAATTATGTAATTACTTAAGCCCAACTTGTCCCCAAGGAGCTCTCTGTCCAAGAGCAGAGAAAAAAAAAACCAAATCCTGTCTGGGCAGCATCAGTTCCCCCATCCCTCACCATATGCCTGCTCCTCAAAGAGTTGGGGGCTCAGTAACTGAGAAGAGGGAGTAATGTGGGTAAAACCGAGACACTGTCATCATGTGTGCATGACGGCTTCCACAGATCCTCCAGCTACTCTGCAAATACTCTTCTCCCTCTCACTATTTGCATTGCTAATTCATACACCAAGTAACCAGTGGCTAAACTATGCACACAGGAATAGTATCTGGATTTCTTGCTCCCTTTATGGCTTTTTTGTTTGTTTTTTAAAAAATAATATACTGTGGAACAGAGGCCAAGACTCAACTTCCTTTTTATTTCCAAGACATCTTTTGTCATTCATGCCTTCTTTCTGTGAAGCTGCATCTCATTTCTATAAAACTTGAGGGAAAAAAAATCTACATTAGAAATATTCATCCCATAAAGCTCTATACACCTCTCACATAGCTGCAGTATCTCATATCATAAACCTGTTGGTACTGGAGCCACTTCAGGGACACAGGTTCTTATCTGCAGGGTGACAGCAGTAGAAATGCTATGAACAGTCTTGAAATGTCACCTTTGGTGTGTCTGGTAGAAGACAGAGGATTAGGAACTTCAAAATAATCAACATTTGAGAGCTGTTTAATCAACAGCTCTCAAATAGTCTACTAAAAACTTTAAACTCAGTTTAAGAGGAGAGGCAGATACAGTGATCCCTGTAATATATTACTTTCTACTGTTCCTTCCCACAAGCAAAGTAAAGAACCACTGTTGTGAAAGAGTAATTCATCCAAGCTGGGCTTTTGTGTAAATTATGCAGACTGAGAAAATAACAGGGAAATTATGGCCTCTGCAAATGCATGTTTTATTCCCTCCCAACATAAGAAGGTGTTTTTTCTCATTTTTAAATTCACATTTTTATTACTATGCACATAATGGGATTATTCGCAGAAATCATCACATTCAGGACTTGTGCTGGCTGGAGACATAGGAGGAGCAAGGCTTTTGCCCAATTACTTCCCAACATATTTTTATTTGCTTAGTAGTCCTTTTACATGTTATAGTGTGAACTGGAGTTGAGAGACATAGATAAATGAAGGACAGATTGTGGGGCGTAACAAGACTAAAATCACAATTATGAGCTGCAATAAAGATGATTTAGAAAGGAAGAATATATCATGCTCTTTGTAGGTCAGTAGATGGTGCTCTGTATACTATCTACACACACAACGGTGTGCACAGAGTGGTTTTATAGACAATGATTATTATGTAGCCTTCTCTTGGTGGAATGGAAAGGACTTTGGGGAAGAAAAGGTATATTAATTTCAAGCTATTTATAATTTTAGCTATATTAACTGAAAAATATATTTCTTTGCCCCTGATTTTCTTTCTAACTCCTCTTTCTGTTCAGGTGTGTTCTTAGAGGGATTTTGTTTCAGTAGATCTTCTGGCTTCTGCATCAACATATAACATAGTAAATAAGTTTGCTTCACAACTTAACTGATTTTTCATTGTAACCTCCATACACACAGCTACATAGATCTCCATTTAGGTCCTTATCTGAGAATGATATTCCTTAATAGTCTTTCAAAACTGCATTTTAGTAATAAATTTACTTTTAATAGATTTTATGTTAGGTCTTGATGCTTATTTTCAGAAATTATCATTCCCCTTATTTGTTCCCATCCTTAGGTGATGCCAATACACAAGTTAGTATTATTTAAGAATTCTCATGTAGGAGCTTTTGCTCATCCTTGCTTTAATTTTAACAGTATAGACATCCACTCAGAAACCAGACTACCTAGCAACTTTCCAATCATAAATACAAATAATAAAGTAAGTAGTGCTGAGACATGATGGAACCTTGAGGTATACTGTTTCCTATTGGCTTTACTAAGATGAAGAGTTCAGCACCTTGCCAGATGGGAAGCTCTTCATCTGGGGACAGTTAAAATCACAGCATGTACAAAGCATAAAGTTGTCAATGGCCCACGCTAGTCCCACAATGTTAGTGGAAAAACTCCTTTACTCAAGAGAAATGGAGTACATCATGTGGACACCAAGGCTCATTTCATTACTCCTTTCTCACACAGAGTTGGTGCTCCTTACTGTCTTTCTAAGCTTAAAGATAAAATAGAGAAATAGTATTTTTAGATTAAAAAAAAAAAAAGGTTTAGTTTGTGATTTTTCTGAGACACTGCTGTGTTTCAAGAAGAAAACTATGGATGACAGAAGGCAGGAACCAGGATAACATGCTGGAGCAGTTTCCATGTCAGTTTTCAGCTCTGTCAGTCTTGCAGACAAAATAATGGAGGTGTGCAAATCTTCAGCCAGGTTTTGCATGCTACCAGCTGTAATGGATGCCCTGATGTAAGTTCCCAGCCTATACTCCATAAAGCATGAAAAGACTTAGATGTCAAAGGTTAAGTTCATAAGACTGAGTGATCTGAGCAGAAGATAGCTTGGTTATCCAGTAGGACACAGCAAGAGATGGGCAAAGGTCTAAGTGTTGCTATTCTTCTAAGTAACAGTTGAATTACTTTTTTAATAGCTAAGAAAAGAGAGTTGGAGGTGGTACACTTCAACTCACTGTTCCAGCATTTTGTGTCCTGTGAGATGTTCAAATTGAAACCCCTACTGTGTAGCCAACAGGCTGAGCCTTTCTCAGGCCAGCCCTCTTCTTGAAGATTGTCAGTTATGAATAAAATGATTTCACAGAGAAATTTCTAAAACCCTGTCCTTCCCTGCCCAGCTGCATGCCTTGAGAATGAGTCTTTTTGGCACAGCAAATAGGTCTTTTATGGATGACTAAAAAAAATGTCAGAGCACCTGCTGGATGGAGCAACCACCTAGGAGCAATCACATCAATACTGACTGTCACTAAGGCTGGGACCCACAGCCTAAGGGGTTTCTCTGGCTAAATTATTGGGACCACCTCCTATGCCTGTCTTACTGGAGAATTTACACTCCAGATTGAGGTAGTAAATGAAGAATCACAGATAAAAAAGGATGAGGAACCTCTGTCCTGTGACTCCTGGCAGAGCTCTGGAGTGGCACAGCAGCTAGCTATTTGATATGGCTGCAACTTGAGGCCCCTGCATGTACAGAAGTAATATCACTTCACATGTGAAATATTAGGTATTGAGCAACTTCAAGTGCTTTCCATGTTGAGCAGATAAAGACAACTGAATGTGTCTGTAAGTGCCTACAAAGACACCTTAGGAAAAAAAATCCCTGCTCTGAACTTAGCCCACAATCCCTATGGGACTCCACTGGCTGTCCATGAAATGAGAAGACTATCCATCATTACTTCCTGGAAGCACTGTAAAGGAAACCACTTGGTAAGATTGAGTGTAGAGGCAGGACAGCTGTACAGAAAGGGAGGGGGGTTAATGTACTTGATAGAAAAATACACTTTCTTGAGATACAGATTTCAGGATGAGAAAATATCTTTTAAGCCAAAAATGTTAAATAATTTTCTTCCTAGATACTACAACTGTAGTAAGCATTTACAAAGAAATGACCAACTCTAAAATCAAAAGGAAGATTAACAGCTTTAGCTTTATATACTAGCAGCCAAATTATTTTCTCACTTTGTGGAATTCATCCAGGCTTCTACTCTCTAACTTTAGCGAGTTACTCCAGATTTAAACCAGTGTAAGCAAGGGCAAGTTAAAAATACTTGTGCCACAGTTGGCCTTGGAAAATACATTTCTCCATGATAGATGTTAAATTGACTGCTGAGGCAGACAGCATGTCTTGCCCATAATCATTATGTATTTGCTTCTTTTCCTCAGTCCTTAAAATGAGTTCATGACTTCATGATTCTAAGAGCAAATACATTATATAATGAATACACTTCTTATTCAATATTTGGGGAGAGTTAAAGCAAATGTTGTATTTAATAATACTGCATGGAAAAAGCAAAAATAATTATCTGATGGGAGAGTTAATATGAAGGGCACTCAGTTAATTCTGTGGTCTGAGGTAAATGGCAGATAATCAAGTAAATCAAATTATCATCATAAAACAAAGACAAACAGCATTAACCCACCAGCTCTTGGCTAATCTATTATTTCCTTCAGAATGCCATTGCATGAAAAGGTTAGGCCACGTACACGGGGAGAAGGGGGCTAGTGAGAAAAAAGAAAAACACACAACCATTGCAATAACAATAATACTGTATTTCAGTGCAAGACAGGTAAATGAGAATGATGTTGCTGCTTTAGGTGCACTTCACCATGTGCATCAGTAGACACTGAGGCTGAAACGTCAGCACCTGGGTAAAGCTCCCCAAAAACGCTTATTTTCTGTGGCTTATAGTTTTGGTTAGATGAAGGAGTTGGGACGCTTTCTTTGTGTTCTATAAAGTAAATATGCAGAATGTATCATTACATTTGATTTCTTGTCATCCTTTTGGTTCCTTCTGCTGTTCACTACAACCTGGAGGATGCTACGTCACTTGCAGATAGACTTTCCGTGAATACAGCACTGTGGATAAACATTACGAGATGTATTTTGGATGTGACAAGGGTCATTTCTTTATACATTTATTCGCAGAGACTTGGACAACATCTCAGAAGATGAACAATATGAAACCTTTTTAAAACTGCCCATTTTCCCAAATTTGCATTGAACCGAGTGCATGAAACTCAAAAGAGTTTTTGAAAGGGGATATTTCTTTTCCTCTACACTAGCCATCTGAGGGGAACAGAGTTTCATCTCTCAGAGGAGGAGGATTACCAAATAAAAATAGCTATCAATATGATGAACTAGCATGTTTTTCCTAGGGAAAAAGGTAATAGAATATTCTCATTTTCTTTCCTGTTCATACAGTACATATATGCTGCTTGAGAACAAGCAGTTATTTCATTATGTCAATTATTAGAGGGTAAAGGCAGTAAAGTAGGTTGTCAGCCCTGAATTCTTGTCCCTCTTCAGTCCTGACCTGGCAGGTAGCTTTTCCAGGGGAGGCAGTGGGGATTTTGCCATATATCTTGGGAGTGACTGGGAAGGGACATTGAGTAGCAATTGTCCATCTGGTGGAAATCTCTGGTACATTGTTCTGTAAACATGCTCAAATTTTACCTAGGTTTCTTAATCTACAAAAGAAAGATGATCAAAGACGACTGGAATAGAGAACAGTTTTTCTACTTTAAACTCTGGATTTGTGCATAATATTGGGTGCTTTGACCATGATTCATGAAATTCAATGAGCATTAGATATAAACTTCAGAATAATGTTTTTTGTTTTGCATAGATGTGACTATGATGGACGTTAATCAACCTTTGTATGCATTTTTGGGTGGTCATGCTTTGCTAACTGCATTGTTAATAGCATTGTCTAGTTAGATTTATACAAAATTTATGCAACTATTAGTCTTTATTGGGAACTATTAGACTAGAGAAAATATTAAGAAGTAAAGCAAGTGAGGAGGGATACGTGCATGTAGTAAAGAGGTGGCATGGAATGACAGGAAAAGGGCAGCAGCTTTAAATTAAGAAAGGAAAATGATGTAATAATGATTAAACCACAAAACAGAACTCCAACACAGTGAATGAGCAATGAAAATAAAGTAATAAAAAGGAGTACTGAACTAGCTTATGAGACATGTTATTACAGTGAACATTATGCTAGCACTGTTTATTTTGCTTAGCGTTATGGCCACCTTCAAGGTTGCTATGACAAATGTGTGTGAGTGTTTAACGGAAAGCGAACATTTTTTTTTAGCTAAGAAGGCATCAACCAGCTCTCTGCCTACTCAATTTCCTAAATTATGTGCCACATAAATTTAACTTTATTGGCACTAGACAAATGTTAACATTAACCACGTCTAGGTTAAAACAATTTTGGAAATATTCAGTGTGTTTCTCTGTTGACATTCCTCAATCCATACATTCAAATCCATGCAGTTGTGCAGTTTGGCTTGAAAGAAGTATTTACATGAAATACATAGCACAATACCAGTACCTAAATAAGAAGTTCTACAAGGTAAAGGGATGATCCAGAGATAAAATAATTATATGCAACTTCTACTGGATTTAAGGAAAAGTAAAACTATTTTCATAACTGGCCTTTCAATGACATTTTTTTTCATGTCACTGAAAGAGTCTTAATCACGTGTGACTCAGTGACACTAAAATTTATGCAAGTTTTTTACAGCAGTGGGAGGTAAAGGAGGAAAAGCACAACAGGGTTTCTTCATGCAACTTACAGAAACATTATCACTGTTGTTCATTCACTGAGCAGTGCCACACTCAGAGGCCTGATCCCAGCTAGAATGGATGTACTGGACAAATGAGTGACTGGGAACAAGAAAAA
The DNA here is from genome assembly GCA_027560015.1 of Chloroceryle amazona. Lineage (NCBI taxonomy): Eukaryota > Metazoa > Chordata > Aves > Coraciiformes > Cerylidae > Chloroceryle > Chloroceryle amazona. The sequence goes on from JANHFX010028353.1 coordinate 13,156, forward strand.
ATAAGACAAGCAACATACCCTTTTCTGAGATGTACTTAGTGATGGCAGAGGAGCAGAATCACATCGCTGTGGAGATTTTGATTGAGATACCACCTTGTTTAGATATTTTTGCCATTCCTGGGGACATCCTGTGGTTCACTAAGGTCTGCCTCACTAAAAAGAAACTTTTCATGCCATGTCTGAAGAGTGCTGCGTGAGATATTTGTGTTGGTAGCTGGGAATGACTGTGATCACATTGAATGCAAGAGGAGAGCAAATGCAGGGGTTGAGCAAAGTTGAATACCAAGCTGCCAAGGTAAACCCCATCTCAGCTTTCTCGTTCTAGTCCATTAATGACTTGGAAAAAAATAGAAGCAACCTTATAGAGTTGATGTTTAGCCTCAGGCCTCAATGAATCATCAGGAGCTATTTCACCTGAAGAATACTGTCAATAAGTCATTTTAAGACACTGTCTAGAGTGTTATCTAATAACTGATAAATGGTTGCTTGTTCACTGTCACAGTGATAGGACGTTAAAATTCTTCATCAAGGTAAAGTTTTTCAAGAAACCAGCACTCAGCAATTCTTCACATTTACCATACATATATGTACCATACATATGAGCCCAGTTAATTTCTTAAGCAATTTTACATCCTGAATGCCTAATACCTATGATCACTATAAGTTACTATATTCCAATGTATAATTCACTTGGAGGATGCTACCAAAAAAGCCCTCTATTTGGGAAGGTTCTCTGCTTCTGTCCTGATTTGACATCACAAATTGCTGTCAACTGTCATCTAACAGTCAGTACCATAAACAGAGAAAGCTAAGACACTATTTTTTCAGTGGCATGGCAAGCTTTTGAATACTTCTGTGTTCTAACTATGCCCACCACCTGTTGATACCTACCTCCACTTGACTAGCTTTCTCCACTATTTTAACAGATCAAGATGAGTGAAATGACAATCTTTCATGATCCTCTTTAAACTGTCATTGTAGATGTGTTATTGACAAGCTACTTTTTTTTTTTGTCCAAAAAAGGAAGCAAAGAACTCACTGAGAAATTATATTAGCATGTTGTTACCAGTCACATTTCAGAAGCTGTTTACAGTCTGGTAAGTGGCTATCCAAGCATGTCAGCAGCTGGTGAGATTACTGCAAGTAGAGCTGATCTTCTAAATCAGAGATATAGTTAAACTACACCATATAGGGGAAATAAAATAAAGTTGCAAAATGGACTGTGGCTGATGAGGTGCCTCCTGATCATCCCTGTAAATATGCAAACTGAAATTCCCATTGGGCTGCATCACAGATGTCAAAGTTCCACCAAGTCCTGGCAGAGTATTCACCAAATGGTCTGACAGCCAAAATTTCAGCTCAAGTGATGTTGTGGTAGTATGTCAGTTGCTCTGTTTTTGCAGACGTGAATCACTCATGATGTCAACCTTTCCTAAATGATCTTTGCAACACATGGGAGCAGTTTCATTTAAGTATTCTTACATCCAGTTACCACACACAGAGTTTTGAACTGGGCATGCTTAAAGATCTTTTCTGCAATATAATAATTAATTACAAAAAAGTGAGGGTTTTTTCACACATGCAAGATTTTCAGAAGGTACATAATCCTGGAAGAGGTCCACACACATGCCAGGATCTAGTATGACCATTTATAAATCTGTATCACTGTTATCTTGCAAAGGATAGTTCTTTAACCAACAGCCTGATAAGGACGTCATTTGTTAGAGGTTCATTTGTAGTTAAATGATGGTAACACAAACCATCGCTGTTTACATACATGCTACTTGTGAATTGAAGAGCAAGCCCTTTGGTGTTCTGTCCAGGTCTACAAAAAGACTCCACTGTATGACTTAAAGATAGCCTGCTCCATAAAGGGGAAGGCTTCTATGTTGTCCTCAGAAGATTACAAGTAGATTTTCAAGTGCAGCTGCTTAGGAGGAGAGTAAAAGCATACAAATCAAGGGATTGGTGACTTGAAAAACACAGTGGCCAACTGCAGTAGTTTTGCCCTTGAGATGTAACTGAAGCCTAAACCCCGGGGTTATGTTAAAGGCAACCTCTGGAGCATGCTTCAGCAGATATATAGCAAATTAGAAATACCTGCACTGGACAAAGCACATTGTAAAGGTTAGTTTGGAAGATCTAAAATTACTCTAAGTCACCTAGAAATACAAAGCTCGATGAGTTGAGCCTGTTTGCTAAATTCTTCTAAACAGCACCACCTTAGGACAGTTACTATTACCATCCAAATCTGCTAGCATTCTCACCCTACTTTTCCCTTCAAATGTAAATGTGTATGTTAAAGAAATTGAAAGGCAGGGACAGAGAAGCTGAAGAGAGAATGGAGATGTGTTGTCATGAAGGAGTTTTGGTAGATACATATGGGCCATATGTTCAGGGTGTGAAGTCAGAGAATTACAGCTCCACCGGCTGACAATCATAACTCTGGTACCTCTGGAACTTTCTCTCTTGCCCAAACTGATGACTGCAAGACTGGGGAGTGGTAGCATGGAAAAGTACAAGCAACATACCCACTCCCACCTTCCCTCAGCTTACCTCCCACTTTTCTAGGAAGAGTTGTTTTAGTTTTGGGGTTTTTTTTTGATCTTGGGGCTAAAGCCTTCTACTTTATATACACTACTATAAGGCCTCAAGGCAGTTTACCAAGAAATGAGATCTGCAATTAATCAATATAGGAAGACAATACTGTCAGTGGTTGGAATTGCTGCCACTCTCATGAATGTCTGAGCCAGTGCAGAGGTAGCAGGCTGAACAAGTGAGGACAGAGAGGAAAGCAGAGAGGTGACAGGTCTAAAAGGAAGAGAGACTTCAGGAAATAAATAAGCATTTTTTTTTTTTGAAACACTGGTAGATCAATGGAGAGAAAAAAGTATAGGGAGCATGAAGTCATCAAAGATAGTGCAGGAAGGACTTGAGTCATGATCAGCATGTTACTGAGTAAGCTGATGAGGCAGTTACCACTTCAGAGCTGCCTGGGTGTAAGCTAGCAGGCATCCATAGACAGCAAGATACCTGACAAGCAAATGATGCAGTTCAGGTACTCTCAAATTTTCTAGATACACAAAAAAAGCGCCAAGGTATGTAGAATATTTCATTATTCGGAACTTTGTAAGACAGAAACAAGACTATGAAATATAAGCTGGCAATTATATAGTTAAAAACTATTCTAGTAACCATTTGAGAGAAATGCCTGTCTAAAACCAGGATGGATGTTTATGTGTAGTAACATTACTTTGATTTTTTAGGAGAGGCACTAAGGGGAATGACTCAATCTTCTCAACTCTCCACCCATCCTTTGGCTCTGCCTACTGAGCACAGTATAAATATTCTAGTAGGTACAGGGTCCCAGAGCCACGGCCATCACTAGCTGCTAGCTCTGCGTGCGTTAGGACACCCATGTCCAGTCTCACCCTGCTGCTAATGCTTCAGTCTGAGTATGTGCCTGTGCCTTCCAAGTACGCTCTGCTTGGCGTTTTTGCCTGGTTTCACTCAGCAAACTTGCCCCAGATTCCAGCCGAGTTTTAAAGATGCTTTTAAGCTAGGCTGGTAAACTGGGCAAAGTTTGGAGAGTCTGATTTATTTTTTTTTTACTAAACTATCTTAAAGTTAGTTAGCAACTCTGGGAAAACATTTTCTGTGCCAAAAGAGCATGTGAAGCAGCTGTTCAGAACTTATGCAAACACCTGTGCATATTTTTAAGCTTACTAACAGTTGGAAGAGCTTCCCCCCCTCTCACCTCAATGCTATGCTAATACCTGTTACTTATATTGAAGCCTTTGTTTATGAAATATATTAACACTTTAATAATTGTCAGTGACAAACTTTGAGCTATAATGATGATGACTAAAATGACAATCCTTCTACAGCACTTGAAATATTCAAGCATTAACAGTAGGAGTTTCCTGCAAATCAGAGGTGAGATTTAGTACGCACAAAATCACATAACTTTTATAAGAATGTTCTCTTGCTTCACAAAAAAAAATATAAAAAAATAAAAAAATCTTCATTTTCTTGAAAAACAAGCCACAGAATCACTGATACTGTAAGTGACTTCTGGAGATCACCTCATCCAACCCCACCTACTGAACGCAGGTTCACCTGAGCAGGTTACTTAGAGACATGCCTAGGTGAGCGCTGAATGTCTCCAAGGATGGATACTAGTCCAGCTCTCTTGGCAACCAGCTCCAAGTGTACTAAAGCCTTCTGGATACTCCTTCACAACGACTTTACAAATGCAAGTTTACTAATATAGATAACACAGAGCTGGCTATGCAAGTCTGAATACCACCACTACTTTAGAAGAGGTTGTTAATTTAAATACCTGGAGAACAGTCAACCTTCAATATCAGTCAATTAGCTATTCACCAGTGCGTGTCCCAGATGCGCACTATTTGCAAAGTGTTCTGTACTATCACTTTGTGGATTTCAGAGACAGTGCCTATTATGGAAGAGCCAGGACTTGGACTGAAACAGACTTTAAATATTTATTCAGGTACACAGCAAGGCTCAAAGGCCCTGGGGAAGTCAGAAGCTGCATAGCTGTATTCGGGAAGTTTGAAATCTCTTGTGAATACTCTATCGCTTGCCTGAAGAAGCTGATTTTGTGATCAGGACCCAGACAATGCTCCTCTTCCTCTGCTCACCCTTTCCAATCCCATTATTACACATCCACGCAATTTAACTTCTGTCCCACACCATACCTCTCCAGCCTGGGGATCACCAGTCTCCCATTTGCAGGCTTCCAAGAACTCACTGAAGACCACCAAGCCCAAGGAGGAAGGAATAATCATTTCATCAGTCTAATGGCAGAAGGAGCCCTGAAAGAAAAAAAGAGCACTGTCCTTCAAAAGCAATACCTTTAACACATGGCTGTAGCATCATGGAACACAAGAACAGTGGACCCTGCACAGCTGGTCACTCAACAGCACTTCTAGTACTGTTGAAGGCCAACAATGATGACTCATTTGTTTCAATGTGTTGCTTTCAACATAGTAACAAACACTGTTACAATCATTTAACTGTACTACTGATGTGACTGTTGGGGAAAGAGCAACTTTGGCAGGTACAAAGGGACGGTGATAGCTGCTGAAAGAAGTAATATGCTTTCACAACGCTCTTTTACTTCAGAAATAATGAGTGTCATATCCTCAGTTTGAAAGAAATAGTTCATTATACAATTTGCTGATTACATGTACACAAAATGGCAAGTTACCTACACTGGGGGCTAGGAGGTCTTTACTGCATCCCACTAAATATGGGGTGGTTCTACCATCGCATATCCCCTCTCCCCACCCCAGTATTTTCCACTGTTAGCAAGCCCACTAACATCTGCATATTGTCCTTCTAGAGAAATCAGAACTCTCCCTTAGTAAGGTTGTTCATTATCATGGAAAGCAGCCAAATCTGTCTTTCTGTAAAGTCTCCATTTTTAGACAGCAGGTCGTACTGCAACAGCTTTCATTTAGCAGTTTTTCATTATCTACCACGTAGGCCTGGGTTTTTTTTCCTCTCCACCCATCCTCCCACCAAATCAGAACACAGAAGTGTTTTTTGTTACTGGTTTTAAAGAAGGGGAGAAGAAAAAAAAAAAAAAAAGGCAGTTAAGTGCCAAACATGAAATAATTGTTCCCATGCATTACTTCAAAATGACATAAATAACCATACACTGCTAAAAACACATTGGATATAATTTAGTGGGTACTGAGATGCTTGGAGCCTGCCAAATCACCACTTAGCTGGAATCACAATTCAATCCGAGAGGCTTATTCCATCAGTGAAAACCATTATCTTTTCAAATATTCCCAAATTTCTCAAGTCAGGGCACGGATACCTAAGAGCTACAAGCTTCTTGAAGAACCGAGTTCTCTCTCTCTCTTTTCCTTCCAGGTAAAAACAAATATTGCTAGTCACTAACTTTATGAAGTACTGAAAGCATCATTTAGTCAGAGCCCTTGTGTGTGCATGCACACGCCCTCCAACCTCAAGTGAAAGGTATCCAGCACAGGACTATGCTTTATTCACATTCATTTACTTCTTATGTCTGTTTCCAAGCTATTCAATTACATTACATAGTGCAGTGTTTCCAAGTGATGGAAAGGATGATAAAACCCCACAGGCCAGTCTTCCCATTCTGGTACAGGAGCTCACAGTGATTCTCGTTAGCCAAAAGGTTCGAGAAACAGGGATACAAAATGCCAAGTGTTAATTGCTATAAGGCAAGGACTAAATTGCGGTATTTTTATGAACTCTCTTTACAAACTGTCCCCTAAGTCTGTGTTCTACAGAAGTCTTTGTTCTACAGACTTGCATGTGGATTAACTAGAGTTTTTGATTTAATTTATAAACCCCAGCAATTGAGTTTGTCAAGGAAAGGAGAAGATGAAGACCTCTTGACCTATGCATTTTTTCTCATTCAAAACCTGAAAATTGTGCATTATCCACGATGTTAAAGTAGACTTGTCCAAGTTCTAAGACTAGGTTTTTATTTTTATGAAATCATGTTTAGTGCTGAGCCACTTTGTCATGGTTTTCACATAGTCCTGTAATACTCTCTATTCCTCACCTTGTTAGTCACTTAATTGATTTGCCCATTTCCTTTCTCTGGAAGCGCTGCATTTTCAGGTCATCAGGTAAAAGCTCAAGTATCAACAGTTCATAGTCCATGTAATGATTACACTTGGCAATAATAAAATTCTTCAAGTCAGAAACTTATCTGATGAACAGCGGGAATTACTTTATCAGTTGTAACCACTAAGAAAACATTTATGAAAGGTAGAAGCAAAACCAATACAATTTAGAATAAGCATCCTAAAAACCCCGACCACTGAACTTTCAAATTACAGTCTCAATGATTTCTAAATGTTCATTTTTCTTCATGGGCTGATTAGTTTTCCCCTCTTTTTCTGCTGTGTATTTTATTCTTTACCTTGCACAAAGCTTACAATTATATTCAGAGATAGAAATTTTTGTAGTAGCGTTGAGTGGAAACTCAAATAAACATGATTTATATGAAGGAATCTTGACTTCCATAGCATGATGTCAAGGACAAGTACTACTGTAAATGCAAAGCAACCTGAGACAGGCATATTTTTGTTTAAAACATTATAGCAACTCTTAAAAATTATTCTTGTGACAAAAGATGATGGAGCACGAAGGTAATACAATGTTTGTTTGACCAGTCTTGAAATCATAAAATGATCCAATTAACATTTTGTTTAACCAGGAAGCAGGATACTATGGCAAAATTATTGCATATATTTACATATTTTTATTCTGTTACTGAGCTGCAATATTTAATTTCATATGCTGAGTAATCCCAACAGAGAATGGAAAAACATGTCAGTTGTTTCATTTCAAGATAGTTTTAATCAGGTAATTACAGGAAAAAAAAAACATTTAAACAATTTTTATGGTGTTATCTACTGTGTCAACTTACAAGGGTATGATGTAACAAGCCAGTTACAAACTTAAAGGCATATTTACATTATACAATCATAGCAACAAGCTATATTCATAAAGGAAATACCTATGGGATGAGTTAACTAAATTATACATCATTTAGTAGAAAAAAAACAGCAGTTGAGGTTTAATGGAAACAATATACACGAGGCACTTTGAGGTCATTAGGGCAGAAAGCAAATGGCACCAAGCAAAAGGAGGAAAACTATGTACAGCTTATACTGCAGCTTTGAACATGAAGACTCCTTCTTCACCGAATGCTTTGATTTCTTAAATGAACCACATTTTTTTGCTATTAAGAAAGAGAAGCTTTCAGGAAAAAGGACCTAAATGAAACCCAAACAACTCTCCCAAGCCCTCCTAGGATTTATCAGTGCACTGATGGAAACACAAGTTTTATCCACTCAGCTGCCGGGCTAACAGCTCCATAAGGCATTTTTTTAAAGTTACTGTTTTATTGCCAGCCACCAACCTTGATCTTCATTTTATTAATATGATGTATCACTGTACTGGCTACATACTGTGCCATAAAATCTGAAAAGATTTAAAGTCTAATTTAAACCTGTGCATTATTTACATGGAAGTTCGACATTATCCTCCAAGTACTTATGAATAGATCACACTGACGAGAACACATCTGAAATAGGAATGTTATATTCCAACATGCAAGATTAAGACATTCTTCAAAATACCTTTGTTTCTCTAGAAGAAACTGCATTGGTTTGGAACATCCCTTACATAAGATCTGGAAAAACATCTGAGCTTTATGCCATCATTTCCTGCTGTTTACTAAAGAGTTACCATAGTAATTGTAGATTATCATCTGAATATTGCTTTAATCCTGCACACAGCTGTAGGCATACTGTTCACAACTACTAAATTGCATGTGCAAGCACACAAACCCACCTGTGCATTCTCTAAACCTGGTTTCTACAACAAACCAAAAGGACAGATTCCCTCTGTGAGAAGATCAAAACTCCACCACTTTCTGTGTGAAAAAAACTTAATGGGGAGAAAAAACAAATAAAGAATAAAATAAAATCTTTCTAATGAATCAAATGACAGAATCAAAAGAATTTTCTTTTCTGATTTTTATGCTCTTATGTAACAGGCCATCATAACTATTTTAAACTGAAGAAAATACATGGGTTAAAGAATTTTTACCTTTAATCAATATTAATAATGAAACTTAAGCAGCATGATGAGATAAAGAATCATAGTAAGAATCCAAAGTACTGTTTTGTAAATTCATAACTAAAGGTTAACATTTTTGTAGCTTAAATAATGCACAGATAGCCAGTTTAATTACTGTGTAATCCAATATTATGCCTGAATGCAGCTGAAGGTTTTCCCCCCAGTAGATGGTGCACGAGTGCTGCTTTCATTGAATTTCCCTCACTTTCAAGGGTAAATACTTGATTTTCACGGTAACTGAGGCTTTCAACAAACGAAGGACTTAATATTCAATTATGGTTTCCTAAGGCTCGGGTCTCTGCTCCAAGCAACACAAAGCTCTGCTACTACATGCCTGACAAACTACAGTTCTGATGTTAAAGGGCAAGGGGAGGAGCAAGGATTGGGGAAGAAACTTCTCTTTTCTCAAATGACTAAGAAAATACTTTCAAAAGCGACAGAATAAATGTTACATGCTGTCAAAAACAAAAGGTGCATGAATGGAACAGCCCATTCTGGGATGGGCTTGCTCTATGTCCACCTGCCACTAGTCATCTCCTAACTGCAACAGTGGGCAAGATCCCTAACACCAGAAGAAAAAGTATGTGTACATCCTGCTCAAACCAAGCCTTATATAACCACGTATCTTTGCAGTTCTTTTAGTTGCTCTCAAACTGGGCATACAGGCTGACACTTCCAGCCCGAGAAGAAAAAGTGAACATATCTCAAGTTCAGTATTCCTTTCTAGATGGATCAAGTCTTCAAGGAGGAAAGCAAAGGTGAAAATATTTTAGCAGCAGAATAGTTAAATGGAAGGTGAAAATATTAATGCACACATCCAGTAAAAATATTAAAGAATATATTTCATATAAAATACAGTACAGGACCAGGAGTTTCACTATGTTGTATAGTGCTCAGAGAAAACTGTTAAACTCATCTCTTTCTGATGTATATATACAACATGATTCTATAGCATTTTCCTATATAGCCAGCAAGTTCTTTTCTTAGGTTGTTCATAACTCTCTTCACCTTGAATTAGAAACCTAGCACTTATGGATATTAAATTCCTCTCATTCAGTAGAAAAAAACATCACCTTTTTTTTTATTCAAAGTTGTTTTTAAAGTTAACAGTCTATTCTAGGAAACCAAGTTTAGCTGAAAATGTGTGACGCATGAAAATCCGAGTAGCAGCTTTCAAACATATAAACAGAAAAATCCAAGACTTCTGCTACCATGTCATATTCTTGGACTTATTTCATCCAATCAACTCTTAGTACAAAACTAGAAGCTCTTCCCTAACTTCTACAGTTATCAATGTATTTATCTTCTTTTCAATGTGAAATAATACTTTGAGATGATCTATGTACACAAGGTGGTCAACTCAAGCTCTAATATAAATATAAATGCTTTGTTTTTTTGGAAGTATTTTACAGACAGATAACATTACATACATTTGCTCATTTTACTTCTGGGCCACAAAGGAAAATTAAGGGCACAGATACATGCAGAAAGCAAAATGACACAAAGAATACTGAGGAAATGCATAGGAAGTGAGGAAAGAAAGGCATGTGCATCTTCTTAAATCAATTTGTTTACTAACAAGGGTATATGGTGGACAGTCTGTCCCACTCCAGCCCGTATATCAAACGGGCACCTTTGTTATGACTCTCTATTTTTTCACACATCTCAAATAGAAAGTAAAGGTTTCTTACTTCACAACAGAGCAAAGCACGTAACATTTAAAAAAACCTCCATGGGTTAATTGGTTAATTCTTATCTGGAAGTTAAACACTTGGTAAGTACAAAGCTGTAACAAATATCATACACAATATACCACTGCACAGACACACACGGTCACTCCCTCCCTCCCTCCCTCTCTCCCTCCCTC
>JANHFX010028355.1:0-10023 GCA_027560015.1 Chloroceryle amazona
CGGGGCGGCGCCGTTGCCTGGCTCCCGAGAGGCTTGACGGTACGACTGCCAAACTACTCCCGGCAGCGAACGATTTCCTCCCGTGAGGGGCACCTTGAGCGAAATTAAATTCCCACCCTACCTGCCCCTGTGCCCCTGCCTCGTTTCATCGTCACCGGCTCGCCAGACCACTGGATTTACTGGATAAACCACAGCGTTTAAAATTAGGCAGGTGATTGCACGAACGTGGCGTAATTCCTGACTCATTTCAAACCGTAACCAGAACAAAAAAAACCAATCCGGTATTGCCAACTAGCTTTTCCTTAGCCCATTTTCGTAAATCCACGGGTCGTGAGGTGCCTAAAAATCACTTAATTAAGACTCCCTTTGAAATTGAAAGTTCAAGATCAAGGATTCCTTCAGAAGCACCACCTTCCTAGGCACATGTTTTTGTTTCCAATAAACCCTGTTGGAAACTGTAAACTGTGCAAACAGGCCACAGCCTGGGAGGAGGTAATGGATGGGTACCTGCATGTGCTACATAAAGCCCTGAGCAGGTGTCTCCTGATTTAACTTCAAGCATGTGTGCACCCACATCGAAATCTTAGATCTCAGTTTTAACCAGTGTGGTGGGTGGAGAGAATAGCCGGTTTTGTCCTGTAATTAAATTTCACAACCACAAATACTTGGGAAATAATAGTGCCATTTTCATTATTCTGCTTTCCTGTATTCCTATAATTCTATGTCAACATGGAGCATGTTAACAAATTAATCTGTGCACAGTACATCAAGCAAAGGAAGAGTTTTATATTCTATTCTGTATGTAGTACTCTGGAAAAGATTAATACTTTATTAAAAATATACATAACAAACACTGTGAAACAAACAATGATACTTTGATTAACTGCCCCATAAAAGTCATCCTGCAGCAGTTGTAAGATTTCTCCCAATTAAACATTAATTGGATACATTCCCCAGTAACGGCATGCTACTGAGACAAAACCCAAACCCAAGCAGACTGGAGTCTTTCATATATGTGCTGTCTTCTTACTAATGCTTTTGAATTAAAATGATGTGAACAAAATGTTTTTAATGATTACAAATATTTCCAAGCTATATATACTTATAATTTGATAAATGAGGCTTTTAATTGTGAACAAACATTAAAGTAGGGGAAACAGCGAGTGTCTGATGCTTCTGAAAATAGAGATCAACATGACTCCAATAACAGTATTATTATTTTTTTACTTTCTTAAATTGTATTTCACCAGCATATTTGACAAAATGTTTTCCTCAGGCAACACGATTTATGCAAGAAGGACCCTGAATTCTGGACCCTTGTGGGCTGGACTCCTAACTGCATTGTAAAGAAAAAGAAAAGAGAAAAATTTCTCTGGTGTGCAAATTGGGTCTAAGATCTACATTCATCTGTAAATACATCTTAGATGAGCACTCTGTTGCAATCACTGCTTGAGCATTCACAAACATTTTTGAAAAGTGATGGTTAAAGTCAAACCTGTGGGTGCTGCATGGAAATTCACATTAGTCTTGAAAGAATATTTTTTTTTTGTTGAATAAAAGAAATTCCCTTGCTAAAACCAATTAGTAATTGACTGATAAGGCATTTCCCGGTAAAGTTAGCAGACTACCCTGCATCATTTGGACCTTGAATCTAGGCCTGGGTAGATTTTGTAAGTGTCTAACTGACTATATCCAAGAGATTTGAGATGCTTGAGACCTGTCTCCTGCTTGCTCTGGTTAACATCTTCCACTGGAAAACTATTTATACCAAGTGAAATATCTACAAAGTGGAAAACAAAACGAAATATAGGATTTCTTTGTAAATGAAAACTTGTAGTAGATGTAGCCTTATCACAAGTGCCTTGATAGGCAGGACAGAACAGTCACTGGAACTGACACAGTTTGGTATATTTTTCCAGAAGAATTGCTATACTAAGCCTCTGCTTTAATCAGTAATTCTCTTGTTTTGCTTTCCTCATTGGCCTCACAGCTAATGCAACTGTCAGAAAAAGCACCGTAACTTGTTTGACATATTCATGTAGTAATTCTCACACTAGGATATTCATTCTTATTAACATCTGCAATTAATCATGGCTCACAAGAATTGTTGGAGGACATGTAACACTGTGCAGTTCAGCACTAGTAAAAAACCCACATACACATGAAGCTGCTAGTTTGTCTGCAATCATATTTTCAGTTCTTTTTCGCAATATTGGTTAAGAAAGTTAAAGTTTTTAAGAGGCCTTTATAGAGTATTGGTAGGCATTTTTGAAAGACGCTTTGGTAGACATGAATGTCTGTGGAAATTATCTTCAGAACCCGAGGCTGGCTGAACATGTAAATAAATACCATACTAAAAGCATAAATGTATAGAACAGCAATCAAATTCTCAAAGGTGAGGGTTCTCAAAAGGCAGAAATAAAACCATTATTTTGCACTAATAATGTTTTGTAGCCTGAAAAGAAATAAGTAATGTTAGCATAGATTAAAAGAATATACCATGATTAAAAACTGTTTTGTTAAATGGTATTTGAAACAGGTTATATTATGAAAGTACCAGAAAGGCTTCTGAGACCTCTTTAGCAACATTTACACCAGGAATCACAATTATTAGAGTCTTTGACTTAATTGCAGATTGGAGATTAAAAACTAAGTAAAGGTAAACTCTAGGCAGAGTCTAGATATTAAACATGAGAAAATTGACCAAAAAGTGATTGAATCAATGCAGAATTTTATCTCTTAGACTTGGTGTATGATCACAGACAATACAGAGGGATTGGATCAAATACATCTCATTTCAGTCTTCTCACAGTTTTAACACATGCCCTTTAAGGTGTATCTAATTTGGAGTAAATGCAGTAGAGTTAGCATAGTTTGCAATTTTCACAAAAGCAGTATTTGCAGCAAACAGATGACTTGCTTTCTGTCTCTGACAGCAGCCAGTGTGGATGTCTAGAGTGTAGAAACAAGGTAGCTATATATATACTATGGCCTTCTAGTACAGTCTCACAGACTCCAAAGGGTCACAGTTCAGATCACAGAAATCATGCAGAATCACAGAATTGTCAGAGTTGGAAAAGATCTCTAAGATCACCAAACCCAACCAGCAACCACCCCCCCAAAAAAACCCACCAAACCAACAACATCTACAACCCCCACCCAAAAAAACCCCAAAACTCAAACACAAAACAAACAAAAAAACCCGCTGCATAAACAAACAAGCAAAAACAACCAACCAACCAAAAAAACATCCCACTAGAGCATGTCCTGAAGTGCCTCATCTACACATTTTTTGAATACCTCCAGGAACGGTGGTTCCACCAACTCCCTGGGCAGCCCATATCAGTGCCTAACTATTCTTTCACTAAAGAAATTCTTCCCAATATCTCGTCTAAACCTCCCCTGGTGCAACCTCTGGCCATTTCCTCTAATCCTGTTGTTGTTTACTTCAGAGAAGAGGCTGCACCCACCTCACTAAGGCTCCTCAGCCTCCTCTTCTCCAAACTAAACAATCCAAATTCCCTCAGCCTCTCCTCACAGGACTTGTTTTTCAGTCCCTTCACCAGCTTGGTTGCCCTTATCTGAACTCACTCCAGCAACTCAGTATCTTTGCTGTGGTGAGGGGCCCAGAACAGAACACAGTACTTTAGGTGCAGCCTTACCAGGGCCAAGTACAGAGACATGATCACTTCCCTTCTCCTGCTGGCCACGCTATTTTGTATACAGGCCAGGATGCTGTTGGCCTTATTGGCCATCGGGACACACAGCTGGCTCACATTCAGCCAGCTGTCGACCGGCACCCCCAGGTCCTTTTTCTCTAGGAGGCTTTCCAGCCACTCTTCCTCAAGCCCATAGCATTGCCTGAAGTTGTTGTGACCAAAATGTAGGACCCAGCACTTGGCCTTGTTAAATTAAACTTCATGCCACTGGACTTGGCCCACCTATGCAGATATTCTCTAAGGCAGTGGTAGCATTTACTGGTTTAAGAGACACTGGAATATTTTCCTTTAATGAATTTCTTTTTTCACTTTTTGAGTCTGAATAGTTTTACTATCCACCATATCCTACTGTAAAATTCCTCATCTGACCTGCTCAGTGAATAAAGAAAATTCTCTGTTTCATTTGAGGCCCATAATATCTTGTTATTTGAAAATGTGGTTGATAGAGTCCATATTTATCATCATTCTATCACTTATGATAATATAGAGTTGTCATTTCTCCCCTAGTTTCATCTTTTCAGATAGAAAGGTCCTGGTCTAGTTGCTCATTTGCAGAATAGAAATTATCCCATGACTTCATTCACACTTTAGCACTTCACAGTACTTTTTTCTAATTGTGTCATTATGTAATTAAAAATTGTGAAAAAGAAGGGTGTAATCTCTCAAGAGATTTTTGAAAATAATATATTAATGACCTGCAAATTTAAAGGAAGTACTTCCCTTAACCATGATTTACTAATTTAGTTATGACCCTCATGCCTTTTATTTCCAGATAATCTGGATTAATGAGATACTGTCAAAAAATAATTCAATGGATGCTAGCCACAGAGAACATATTAATGGGAATTCAGGGAGTGACTTCCAGCACATCTCTCTGTACAATGTAGTTTAAATACAAGCTGCCGGAGAAAGGAAATTGTATAGCATACTACTGTTAGGCCACTTTGTGCCATTGGAGATGTCTTTCATGTTCTTTGTAGGCTTTTCCTTTTCATTATAGCACTTTGGTTATTCTTTTTAATAGATTATATAATCATAATTGAATATTAAAATTTTGGAGTACCAGCATGTAGATGAAAGGTACACATTTGTTACACTATAATTAGATTGTACATTCTCCTTTAAAGAGTTTTCATTTAATGGTGGTTTGCCTGAAGGTTCTCATTTTAATTTAGTTTGGGTGAAATAGAGGGAACTGAAGGATTGTAGTTTAAAGATTTGAGTTCTGTGTGTGTATGACTTATATCCTTTTCAATTGTTTGGGTTTTGTTAATCAGAGATTGCTTTAATGCCATAGGCTCTAATAATTTTACAGTCCGTGAAACTACTGTTTCTTTAGCCATTATAAATATTTCAAGATAGAGAAAAACTTTCTGCCAGTTGCCAACTGCTGCTGCCTTTGTGGCAGCAGTGAGAAAGCATTGTAATAAAAAGCAAATTATGTGTTCCTGGTACTGAAAAACCTGAAAGAATTCAAAGGTAAAGATACCACAATTTTTGAATGAGCCCCATTACTGCTATGAATCATATACGACCATAAATCTGCTTGCCTAAAGTCACAGGTCAGTTTGTATTCCAAGTATTTCAGAATCTTACAAAAGTAGTAGGGGATGTGTTAGCTTTGCATTTCTGAAGATGATCAGAAAATTATATGCATTGCCCGTTTACTCTATGTGGAAAACCACATATAGGCATTCCTTTTTCGTGAGGTTGAATGATAGAAATGTAAACTTCAGAATCAGGCAGTCTTTGGCCATTATAGGCATCCGTCACTTCATTCTTTCCATAGAATGATATATATCAAACTCCACCTGTTGTACATATCAGGAATCTTCTGATTTCCAGCCTCTACTTATACTTGTTCACTTTTGCCCCAACACTGTGTTTTATCTTCTAATCTCAGTTCCTATTACTTTACAGATTACCCTATTGTGTGTACATCTGTTCTGTTGCCATTGACTTTGTCTTCATGTTTTCCAAACAATGCATTCTCTTAAACTGGTGTTCTAGTCATGATTGATTTTCTACTACACTATACTACAGTATGCTACACTTTAGTTGTCTTTATAATACTGATAAACTTCAACTTCATAATTTCCTCAGGTGCTTAGGAGATCTGATCTTTTCAACAGAGTCATCTTCTACCTACCCTCTAGGTGTATTTCTTTATGAAGGCGTGTGCCTTTTTCTGATCTTCATAATCTTATTACATATCCGCTGTCTAAAGACTGATTTCACTGCATCTTCTTTGAATAGTAGTTTAATTTGTCCTCATCTGAAAGACTATCAAAGGATTCTTCACTGTTCTCTTCAGGATATCTTTCAATCATCTAACATGTTTTCATTGGAACTGCAGCTGCGCCTCCAGTTCCTGCATTCTTTCTGCATGAACCCTACTAGGTGGCACTCCAGGCATACATAGCTCCCATCAGGAGCTACTTTAGGGTAACATGCTTTGCGTTTAGACAATCTCCACTTTCTTTGGCATTCATTAAATATCCTATGCTGTTGCAGCTGGATATTACTTTCCTGCATCAGCTGAAATTCAGGGAAAGATAGCAGAAGACATAATTTAGACTCAATTGAAGTCAACAGCAAAACTGTCATGGCATAATTTCCTTTGAAGGGAACTCATTGAGATACAAGATGAAAGACTGGAATTGTTTTTATTTGTATACAAATGGGAAGATAACCAAGTAATGTTCCTATATGCAAACACATGGCTTTCTTTTCACCACTGGAGAATTAGGACTAGAGGAGATATATGAGTCCAAAATGAATCCAATACTAAGTCTAGAATTTGGGAATTTCTGAGTCATTGTCTCATTAATTCAATTAAATTATTAGATTTGTCACAGGCAGTATCTATCCAGAAATATGTTTGTGTATTCACACATATATACATACAGAGAGATTGATAATGAGATTCTTTCTATTGTTATCACTCTGGACTGTTATATGATTTCCTTTATCTCGGTGTTTTAGGTATTCCCACAATAGGCTTGTATTGCAAGGTGGAGACAGCTTTGCTTGTTTCACACAGTAAAGTAAGCCACCATCATAATAAATCACTTCCAACATTACTCGGGAGGCTCCTATCTACTGGAAATTTAAGCTGTAAGCCTAGAGAGCCAAATTTACATGATAAGTGAAAAACATCCTCCAACTGATTCTGAACTGCTTTAATTTTGACATTATAATACTGTCTTCATTACACAATATTGTCTTTATAGTATCTATTGGTCTCCTTGTTCTTTTAATTCACTTTAGCAGTGTTCATTTGAAAACACTACAAAAAATTGCACAGAAGACCATTTTAAAATATAATGTGTGTAATAAAGTCTAATATTATGCCTAAGGCAATTTCACACTGGAAAATAAGCTGCAGAGTAGTACTAGCCATCCTTCAGAGAACTACCTTATAATAATTAACTAAATTTTAAATTCAGATTAAAGAAACATAATAATTAACTACATGCAGGCAGATATTTAAGCCTGAGATTGCTTGTATTTCTGACATTTGGCTGTTTGCTTAACGTTTCCTCTACAGAGATTTATGAGATCATTATGAACTCCTTATAAAGGAAAGGAAACACTGAAGACAAAGTATTCTCCCGTCCATTGGGTAGTAAATCAAACTACATTGTTTAAATCCTTCTTTAAGTTAATGAATCATCAGGAAAAATCCACCCTGAACACCTAATGCCTCCAAAACAGTCATCCGGTGTCCCCAAGAGCTGATAGGTAACCCACGACTGTCTTTGTTCTGTTCCTCACCACAGAGACACGACCACAACTATCCTGGAAATGTTTCTCAATAAAACATAAAGCTAGAACATAGATGACAGGATCTACTAGCAACAGAAGTGATATACAATATTTTCAATTTAACCTTTTCGATTTACTATGTCTGTTTGTCTCCAGTGAGGATTTATCTTCTGTGTGTCATGCTTGGGCCACTGTAGTTCTTTCTTCCTGACACTGAATTGGAAAGGCATTCAGAAATGCCACCTGTGCAAGACAAAACAACTCAAATCTCCTGGGAGCATTCCAGGTGCTGGTCTCCATATTCCTTACAGACCCTCCAAAATAAAAACATTGCTAATGCAGCAACTTGTTCTCCATTCTTACTCTAGGGAAACAACTGCTCTCTGTGGAAGCCCAAGGGCTGCAGTACTCCACTGTGAAGCTCTCAGGAACTGAGATCAGACTGTTCTTGGCAGAGGGCCCTATGTTATGTTACTTTGTGCCAAAGCTGATTGGAATGAGTCTGATCACAATCAATTTCAGATCACAAAGCTGAACTGAATGTTTCTGCCAAGCCCTTCAATCAGTAACAAAGATAGCTGAAAGAACTTTGAAAGGTACAGATCATCCAATAAAGTCACCTGACCTCCCAAGAAGTGAAGAGCAAAGTTTTTTTACATACAAACTGAGGCAAATCTCATACAGCGTATCAGAAAGTGTTTGTTAAAAACACAATGGGAGCCATACTGAAGCTATGAAAAATGCAGATTTAATTTCCAAAATTCATCCAGATTTTTATTTTTCACATGATAGTCAGAAGCATAAGGGAAAAGGGCATTTGCTAAGGTCAATCTCTGCTATGCTGGTTTGAAAATTCTGTGTGATCCTGGCAGATGGAAGTAGTCCTTTATACAGGCAGACTTTAAGTTTGAACCGTGATACCACACACAGGTGAGTGACATTTTTGCATTCTGAGAAAAAAACAAAATATTTCTATTTCCAGTTACCCTACAACTGAGCCTCTTTTCTAACTTCAATTCAGCTACTGCACTGAAAAAAAAATCAATTATTTGCACTACACCAGTCTTGATTTTGCAACTGCTACCTAGATAATTTGCTGATGGATACATTAGTAATATCTATGTATTGTGCCACTGGGGACTCCTTTATACTGGGAAATACTCCTCTTGCGAGAAACAGTCAACACCCAGAATATAGCCATAAAAGTTATAAATACAACCAAAAAACATAGTTGAGTCTGAATCTTGCACATTGTACATGCAGATTAGCAGAAGAGAAACTCTTACCAAAAGAGCTCATTTTGCCAAGAGAGCTCATAAGCAGAAGTAGCCCCTCAGCCTTCACCTGATACAGGGCCTGAAGAACTGAGCTGCAGACTGGTTTACAGACTGTAGATATTTATGCTTCCCTGTCTTTTTTAGAACTAATTCATGGGCAGAGGTGACTAATTTTCAGACTTCTGAAGACATGATTGTTACTTGTATGTTAGTAGAGCTCAAAATAGTTTTTAATAAGCCGGGAAGAAAGATAAATTGCTGAGCTAGCTCAGTTTCTATAGTAGCTACAGCAAGTATGTGTTTGAAACATTTGTCATTAATTAGGCCTCCTGGATGAAGCCAAAGCCATCTTGGGCATGATAAAATCCATGAACTGCAGTATGTCTTCAGAATTTGATAATCCAGATGAATTAACTGGGCAAAACTCTCTTCGAGCCTGTTAGAGCTATTGATTCATCTGGATCTATAAGATGTTATTAAATTTTCACTCTTTGTAAAGGCAGTTGATTTATATTAAGAAAAACAAAGAAGAAAGGTTATGAGTAGCAAGCAGTTAGGTACATGAGTATCCCATAAAGAGACTCTCATAGCACACAGGGAGAAGCAGAAAGCGTACAAGATAGTGTCAACGTCTCCATACAGTATTGAGTAGGATTCTACTGATTTCAGGAAAATTTTGGTTTCCTCATCGGTGTTGCCATGAACACCCCTTTCAAGATGCAGGAGTCAGCTACTTGTATCTCAGAGGCAAAAAAAAAATTTGCCTCACAAGGATGGGTAAATCATTTCATTTCAGCTTCTTGAAATTAAACACTATTATTTGTAGGAGCATAGCTAGGAAAAATGATTAAAACAAGCAAACAAAAAAGCACCTGCACACAAGCTTCCCCTGTTAGACTTCCCTAATCCTGGCCATTCCATACTAATGCTGCATGGCATATGGGGGAAACTCTTCTTCTCATGAATTCTCTCTGAATACCCGCATAAGACCTCTTCCATTTGGGACCTAAAAATACAAGACTAGATTCACTCACATATTCAATGTCACAACCTCCAGTTATCTGTTAAGGTTTAGGGTCAGGACTGTCTGCTAGACCTATAACAGATGCCCTCTTTTAACCCCGCTCCCTTCCTAAGAGGGAAGAAAAAGGGAATAAGGGTGTTGTTGGCTAGGGCCTGGCGGTCGCAAGAATATCGCGATGTACGGAAAGCTAGGACCCCACTCCCTATAGCCTGATAGCTAACAGCGCGTAGTTATG
>JANHFX010028356.1:8967-21007 GCA_027560015.1 Chloroceryle amazona
GAAACTGCTGGGAAGCTTCCACATAAAAGAAAGGACAATCTTTCAGAAAAAGTACTGTTGGTTTCTGAAACACTTTCGGGGGAGGAGACCTCACCTGCATGTGAAGCAGGGATAGTCGATGCACATGTATAGGCTCACTGCCAAACCTATTGATTATGAAATGTTTAACTCCATAAAAAGCTGCACAAGACTGCCTGAGGCACCCACATTTGTGGTGGGGCGACCCCCCCGTGTGTCTGGAGCCAATAAACAACCTACTTGACACCTGTCCTGGCTGTGGAGTCTGATTTCCACAAGCCAGTGGGACTGCATCACTGACCCCACTGAGCCCATGCTCACTGAGCTCACCCCTGCAGGCCTGAGGAGGTCATACACTGGTGTACCTCAGGGGATTTAGCTACAGCAAAGCAGGCAAACTTCTTACTGGGTTAAGGCCTGAAGAGCACACTGAGGCTGCTCAAAAGTGGAATTGAATTAACTGTTTTGAACTGTTTGGGTGAGAGGCAGGGCAGGAAGTACCCAGCAGGTAACTGAAATTACAGTGGGAAATGGGAACACCCACTCTTGGAAGCATTTGTGAGTGGCACGGCTGCCTCATGGGTCTGCTGTCACTTACTGGGCCACCATCTCCAGGAACTCAACTGTGAAGAAATGGTTGCAGATGTTGCCAGTGCTGTACACCAGTCCCCCGTCAGGGCTCTGCTGCTGCGCAGTCTCCAGGCTGATCTCGCTGTACTCCACCACCTGGTAGACCCCATCCACACAGCACACCACCCCAACAGGCTCTGTGGGGTAGGCCTTCTCCACCACCTGCAGCACAGGACAGAGGGCTATGACAAGGAGGACAAGACCAACTATTCCAACTCCCACGTACAAATGATCCTACACAGCTATCGAGTGCTGAACCTCCAGCACCTCGGGAAGATGGGCAGGGCAGTGCTGGGTGCCCACAGTAGCCTGAAGGCACATTCTGCCCAACAACTGGGCGTAGAACCCAGCACTCAACCACTTCATTGCAGTCACTCAGAAGACAAACCAGTTAAAATAAATCAGCATACTGGGGAGCACTTTTCTATCAAGGACTGAGATGGCATTAAATGAAAAATGTTTGCAGCTATTTGTCTTCAGTTCCCCGTTTGCATGAACAGTGTTAATGATTAAAATAATCTAGGTATCTCCTCAGGCACCTACTGCTTTACGGTGACAAGATCAAGACTGGTTTGGCTTTCCCCTTCTTCCCCAGTGGGGCTTAAAGAATGCCTCCATTAGACTTAAAGGGGCATTTATAAAACACTGCCCAGCCCAATATGGCTTCGAGACAGCTCAAGTCCCTTTGTAGCAAGGGCAGTGCATAAAGGGGAAGCTATCCCAGCTTGTGGTTTCCTGTTCAGTTCCACTCTCTGCTCTGATTGAAGTTGGGAAGAGCAGAGAACACCCGCAGGTAGGAATTCTGAATGCAGTGCAGGAAGCAAGCAGCTCCTCTAAACCTGCTTGGAGAGAGCTGCTGTTGGGCAGAGGTCTGAACACTCTGGTTCATCTAAGCTCAGCCTGGTCAGCAGCTTCCAAACATAATTAGACCCATGAGAAAATGTCCCAGCATTAACAACTCACCTTTGCACCACAATCTGCTCCTTTGGAAACACAGAAGCCTATGAAGACTGGATCTGCCATTTTCACGAGGATATTGTCCACGCAGTACACATGGACATACTGGATTCCACGCTGCTTCATGTCATCCAAGATCTTATTATCCACCAAAGCACGGTATAAGCCACCATTGCCATCTACAACGCAAGAGAAAATAAAAAGCCCTAGTTAATCAGTAACTTTGAGGGTTTTTTGCAGCTAAAGAGCAACAGCTCTTTAACAGCACATTAGGGAGGGCTTTCTAGCCATGAGTCAGTGCTACCAGATTTTATTTCCAGCTCTGACACACAGTTCAGGCAAGCCTGTTCCCCTCCACACGCCAGCTCCCTCATGGGAATATGGGAACTGTGGGGACCAGCCTCACTGAGAAGCCTAACACACTTTATGAAGATCCTCCGAGGGAAGACACTTAAGGGCAAAACATTATGGAGAGGGTGGGAATTGCAGAACAAAAGCGTATGTAAAACTCATCTGGGAGAAGGGGACTAAAATAAATCCTATTCTGTTTGCCTTCCTCCTGCAACTTCCCCACACCTTTAAAGGCTTGAAATGCAGCTGCACAAAAGACACGTGAATATTTGTTTATCACAGATCATCCTTTCACAGTTCCTTGTCTCACATCCCTGTCAGCTCAGGAAAACCACTCTGCAGCTGCAAAACCACATCACTGCAATGTGGTCCTTACTGCGCTGACTCCTCCGAGTCTCTTACCAACTACAGGTTAAGAGAAGAGCAGAACTTTACCAGGTGAGACACTGCAATCACCCTGGGAAGAGTTCATATTCTTGATGCTTTTTTATCCATTTCCAGCTATCAGTCTCGAAGAGGAATCCAGCTCCCAACAGCTACACCCCTGGAAGGCAGCACCACTGGGGCCTCATGCAGAACCCTGCCAATGCCTGTTGTTTCTAACCTGCACCTGCATCACTCCAAATCCCGTGAGTACTCCCAGGCTTTGATAAAAACTGCCTGCTATAGGCAAATCTCCAGCAAGAACTAAGCAGAGATTGCTATGCTCCTGATTACCAGCTGAAGCCTGTAGCTGTATCGTCCCACCATAATCAGAAACATTAACACTAACCTCCAAAGACTGCTCCACGTGCCAAGGCTGGCAGCAATTACCAACACATACTACATCACTGTGCTGTGTGAGAGCAAACAGCAGGATACCTGGAGCCATAGCGATTTTCCCCTTCTCCTCCAAGATGGCCTTCCCATCGAAGGTGACAGCGGGCAGCATCCTCTGCTCAAACATGACCACATTGGATCTATCCAGGTTGAAGTAGTCATGTTCCACAAAGAATTCCTCCGTCGGCACCAGCGTGAACTCACTCGTCATGATGTACCTGGGTAGGAACAGGTGCTGGGCAATCAGCAAGAAAAGCACAAGGAAACGACAAAGCTACAAATGAAACACAAAAGGGAGGAAACCCAGGAGTGTTAGATGAGAGACACAACAGTATCCTGCAGTATCTGTTAGATACTGCACAGGAGAGCTCTCCTCCAGAAATCCCACAGGAAGGCTGCACAGGGTCTCACGCAGGATCCTACTCATAGGCTTAGCTCCTGCCAGGAAAGGAGAGCCTTCCCCCAAAGGTGAACAACATCAGAGCTGGAAAACAAGGCAAAGCACAGGACGACAGCCTCATTCGCCTTAGAACCAAACTGATGCTAAGCATCTGAAGAACTGCCCAGCACATGGTGCTGAGAACAACCTACGAATTCTCAGCAGCAAAAGCCTGCCAGCACCTCTCTGTGCCAAGGTGAACAGCAGCATTTTCAAATGTTGGCTGCAGGATTTGTTTTTCTCTTCAGATGCTCTGTTTCCTCCTCCTCTTCCAGCTCCACACTGCTGCTGTCTCTCCCTCCTCTACCTTGCTTCCTCAACAGTGGCTAAGAGCCACCTCCATCATCTACCTATCAAGCATTTCTCCAACAGCTATTGGCACAGGTATGCAGGGTCCTCTGCCAGCGCGCCAGGGGATGGTGTATTTGTAACTGCACACGTGGTCATGCACACGTGGATTCAGAAGAATGCAATATGGACTCAAATTACCTTAGATCTCCAATTTGTAAAGCAATGTGTTACCTTGAAGGCCTCAGATACCCGCTCTTTCGCTCTTCCCAAACACTATCTCAGGCCAGAGAGTGATTTCATAAAGGTATCCCTTCATAGCCTAATGAAGAACACTTATCAGAAGAAAACATTCCCCCGAAACATGCTGCAGCACCTTCCCCTCCCTCGCCTACCACATCCCATAGCTAATTCCTGGTTTGCACCTTGCACAGAGCTAGTCTCTCTTGAAGCCTCTTGAAAGCTGGGGGCAGCCAGGAGAGGCAGTAGCCAGCTGTAAATAGCCACAGCTCCTGCTGTGGTAGCCTGAAAATGGAGCACGACAAGCATTTACTTCTGTGAGGGAAGTGAGTTTTTGCTGTGGCAGAAATTGCAGGCATGTGGATGCAAAGGGTCTTGCAAGGTGAGCTCTAGGCCATCTCTCCCTCCATGCAGGAGCACAAACAGAGCCTCCTGTGAAGCATCTGAAACAGGAGCTAGGCATGCTGTTCATAGTGGTGTCAGAGACCACCCTTGAGAGGAGAGCACAGTACAGCACGTCAGTCATTCAGGGGGAGTGCTCAGACCCTCAGGTCTGCAGACATGGACCTGCCACTTCCCATCCCTGTGCACCCTCCTCCATCACAAAGCCTACAGACAACGGGCCCTCCCCAGATGCATCTCTCAGGGGTGTGCAGCCAGCTGCTTCTAGAAGACAACACAGGCAATGCAGAGAACCCTGAGCAGTAGGTCTCTGGCTCTAGGTCACCTACCAAGGGATGGCACACTTGCAGTGGTATCTCTGGCCGGCGAGCTGCTCCACTTTGCGGATTCTTTCTGCTTGGATCTGATACAAGGTCTTGCCACTGGGCAAAGCCACGCTGTACATGCCCTTGGGATAGCTGACGCCCAGGCGAGTTCCTTGTCCTCCAGCCAGAAGCAGCACTGCCACCTTGTTCTGCGCGATCTGATGCAAGCCTGAACAGAAGAAAGAACCCCAAGTGAATATAAGAACCACACAAGCAATCAACACCCAGCACTCTTCCCCTGGGCCTTTCTGCAGAGCTCAGGCAACAGCCAGAAGCTGACAGCTCAATGCCCAGCTGGCAGTTCAGGAATACGATGCTGCACGCAATACGAAAAAAAATTGTTTCATCTCTTTGATGCAACAGCTTCCTCTCCTAAAGCAGAGGGTGATGTAACAGCAGGGAACAGCCCCGAACGGCAGTTTAGGATTAGAACAACTCTTTACTAGGAAGGTGGTACAGCAAGGGAAAAAATAGCCAGAGAGGTGGGAGTTGTCCTTCCCTTGAGGATTTCAAGGCTTACTTTGATAAAGCTACAGCTGATGTGACCTAAGGGTGGGTACGATCCTGTTCCAAAAAGGGGCTCACAGAATTGTCAAGGTTGGAAAGACCTCCAAGATCATCAAGTTCAACCCTCCACCTAACGCTATCATCAACACCAAACCGTGTCCTGAAGTACCACACGTACACGTTTTTTGAGCATCTCCAGGGCTGGGGACTCCACCCCTCTCTGTGTAGCCTGTTCCAAAGCCTCTCTACTCTTTCAATACAGAAATTTTCCCTAATATCCAATCTAAACCTCCACTGGAGCAACTTAAGCCCATTTCCTCTCATCCTATCACTTGGGAGAAGAGACCAACACCTTCCTCACTCCAACCTCCCCTCAGGGAGCTGTAGAGAGTTCGAAGGTCTCCCCTCAGCCTCCTCTTCTCCAAACTAAACAACCCCAGCTCCCTCAGCTGCTCCTCCTAAGTCTTGTTCTCCAGACCCCTCATCAGCTTCGTTGCCCTTCCCTGGACCCACTCCATCGCCTTGATGTCTTTCTTATCCTCCAGTGCCCAAAACTGAACCCAGTGCTCAAGGTGCAGCCTCACCAGTGCCAAGTGCAGGGCTATGGTCGCTGCCCTACTCCTGCTGGACACACTGGTTTTGATATAACCCAGGATGGGTTGTACTAGAGAGCTCCAGAGGTCTCTCACCAACATTTCTACATCCCAAATTAAAGACTCATCATCTTCAGTAAAGCATGGGCACTTCTGGAATCTGCACTTGGGCTCCAGCTTGTTGGGCTGCCATCAGGGCTGACAGCACAGCCAAGCCTGCAGCAGCCACAACTCCCACAATCTAATTAAAACCAATATAATTTCTCCTGACAAAAGAGGGAAGTACAAAACTTGGGAAAGAACCAGACCATTTAATAAACACCCAGTGCATTCACAGTCTTTGTCCCCTGCCTTCTTTGGAGCCAGTGGCACAGAAAGGACTGACAACACGGTTCCTGCAGGAATGCAGTGGGCTCTGAGGCTGCCCAGGTCAAAAGCACAGACCTGCTGCTGTAGGACAGCTATCAGAGCCTTCTGCTGCACGGCACTGGGCCTGCCACGGCTCCCATAGTCCAGGACAGCCCAGCCTCGGAGGAGTGGACAAGCGCCCCACTTTAACCACGTCTGGGACTAAAAAATTCCTGACTATCCTGAAAGACAAAGGAAACAAAGGCATTGAATAAGAAGAAAACCAGGATTGTTTTTATGCTCATCTTTAAATAACTAGGTGCTTAAATGAGCAACAGAGGGGAAATAACAAGTGCTGCTCTAACAGCCTGCACTGGGTTTGGTTCTGTTCAAAAACGTAACTCCCAGGAATAAAAACAGTGAAAGCAGGAAGTCATCCATGACATCGCAGTCAACAGATCCCCCCATGCCTAGAGTTTCAGTCCCACCACACTACGTTTGTGCCTTCCGGGGAAAGGCCGGTACTGCCCACTCGTGCACGCTGGGGCGGCCGCTCCGCAGCCCCTGCCATTGCTGTGCTGCAGAGGGACTTCTGAGCTCACAGCACCTCTCAAGTGCTGGCTGGAAGCCACCCCTGAAGATCTGCAGTCCTCTATCCCACCCACACGGGAGATTAGAAGAGCTCTCTAGAGGGAGATGTGCTGAATGTGGAACTCTTGGGATTTCAGAGCTTCAGGGAGGTCCTAGGGATAGACGGGGAAGTGTGAACAGGTTTAAACTTTTGAAAAGGCACAGATGATAGCACCAGGTGAGCTGATGGCAACGCAAATATAATAAGCATCATTTTATGCAAGAAACCACAAGCTCCTCTGCATCTTTACTTAACTTCCCACCACAAAAGACTTAGCAGGGGGCTGAGGTTGTAGTTACACCACTATCACTTGCTGCAGTCCCAGGACACGGGCTGTCACCATGTGCTCAGCAGGCTGTTTGCCAGCGCACAGCACCACTGTGGGAGAGGGGAGGACCCCAGTGAAGGGCCAGAGAAGCATGGCTCCGGGTCCCCCAGTGTTCTGGCTCCAGTGTTGGTTGTCCCCACACTGGGACCTGGTGCAGAGGCAGCGAGCTGGCACAGCAGGGGAGTGTGCAGGCAAGACCTGTGCCTTGCACACCAGCCTGGCTCACTGCAGCCACACAGCCCTGGGGAACACAAACAGGAGTAAAACCTTCTTTCCTCCAAGCCCTCCCTCCCTTCCCTTCTTGTTCCTCTCAACACACGAGACTCAGTTGACAGGCAGCTCAGCACTAGGCTAGCCAGGGGCGTTCAGCTTCCAACTGGCTCAAGTACATCCCTGCCAGGACCATTGCCTCTGCTTGTGCCTGTGCCTTGGAGCAAGAGCCACAAGACGGAGCGGGGAGGAATTAGAGGCCAATCAATGGAGGGATCAGTTGCAATGACAAAATTACAGTTGGGGAGAGGATGGTAAAGTGATTGCAGTTAGAAACCAAAGCCAAACTCTTTGGTTCAAATCACTCATTTGTGGCAGCTATCCCCGTGCTGGGGCAGGGCAGAGAGACAGTCGCAGCTGCAGCTGAAGCCATGAGTGTTACCACGAGTGAGGATGTGGTTGCACAGGTC
Organism: Chloroceryle amazona; assembly: GCA_027560015.1. Lineage (NCBI taxonomy): Eukaryota > Metazoa > Chordata > Aves > Coraciiformes > Cerylidae > Chloroceryle > Chloroceryle amazona. The sequence goes on from JANHFX010028356.1 coordinate 16,564, forward strand.
CTGCCCATTCCCTTCCACTGCTTTATCCCAGAAAAGGGAATATCAATTGTCATGGTCCTGCTGAGCTCAACCAGCATGGGGAGCTGACTCATCACTCCAGAGGGAAACACCTCTTACTTGGCCAATCTGTCCCCGAGCAAGCTTCGTCTTGGCCTCTCCACAGTAACAATAAGCCTCTCATAAAGCAAGATAGAGAGCCATGTCTGAGCAAAGAAAAGCCGTAAACACTGGCAAGAGTGTACTTGCTGCCATTCCTACGGCCAAGGTCGAGACTGGCCGAGTCACTCTCCAGTGATGTCCAACTGCATTTAAAAACCAGAGCAGATGGACACAGGCCTGGAGACCTGGTGCTGGGAATGACAATGCTGCTCATTGTCACCATGCCACAGCTGCTCAGGGCTGAATCAGTAGGCAGCTGTGCAGGGCCAGCAAGCTAAGATGGTGAGCTATATGTATAGAAAGAGAGATACACATCGCCTTCCAGCTGGCTCCAGCTGCTTCCTCAGCATGCAAGCAAATACCTGTCTTGTTCACAGATGCACCAGTTGTGCCACTCCAGTGTCCTACAGCACCAGTTAGGAGGGTCACAAGGGCAGCAGCATGAAAGTAAACACACAACCTTCCTCTGCCATCAAGACCAGCAGTACCCCAAGAAAGTAAACCTGAAGCTCTCTAAAGATCTGAACCAACCCTGGACTGAAATTAAGGGCTAAGGCAGGCGGTTAGTAGTCAAAGTTCCCAGCAGGACCACTCCAGGTAGGGATAACACCAGCTGGGAAGAGAGAGGCACCAAGTCCCAGTGCAGCTGCAGCATGGCCCACCTCCATCAACTGCCTCCATCAGCACCACGCTCTCCGTGCTCCCGAGCTGAGTATTCAGTAGCACTCGCTCAGCACCAGCCCAGCCTCACTGCTTCTCCACTTGGCAAGCAGGGCAGCACACACCAGGCTGGTGGGCTCCTTCTGACAAACCTGACCCAAAATGTCATTTTTAAAAATCTAAAAACATTTTTAAAAATCTAAATAAAAGAAACTGCTTGAGCTCAAGTATTTCATACTCATCTAAACCAAAGAAGTCCAAGGTCTGAACTCAGCATCTGCTGGTCTCATTTGCTGCAGCACAAGGGGTGCTGCTTTGGGGTGCAACTCAGATTCATTCACCCGCAGACCAAGACCTGCACTTGCCCTGCTCCAGCCCCACCGTGGCACTGCTGGCTCGCACTGACAGACACACTCCGGTTCTGATGCCACATCCCACCAACCTCAAATTAGAGGTCTCTGCACAGCAATGGACTGTGACCAACAGGCATCACTCCTACAAAGCTTTGCAGCAAACACTGTACCAGAAAAGCCTGCGAGGTCCCATTTTGTCACACAGAAGCCAACACAAGTGTCTGTGAGCCTTGGTCACAGCTCCAGGGTGCCATTGCTGGCATCGCCCCACCGACACAGGCACACCCCAGAAGAGATGGCAGTTCCCAGAATTTCTGCACACAATAAGAAGATGGGATCTGCCCAAGCGTAACTTGGTATCTCACATCCATCTCCCAGGTGGGCCTCTCACCGCAGTGACCAGAACCTCAGCCTAAGCAAGATGAACCCAAGTCCGAAGCAATACCACTGATGACGTCAGTCGTCTTCTCCTGCCAAAAGCCAGCAGATTGATGCAGTCAGATTCCCAGGAGAGGGCTGACCACAGCACACATGAACAACCCAGCAAGGGTCGCTTCTCCCCATCATCTATGGCACGCTCAGTATCTACGGCGCAACACTGCGACTGCCAGAGAGGTTTTCCAAGTTCCTGATCTCAGGTTGCCATAAACACAAATATCTCCAAAAATTTCAGTAAGCTGTTCTGCTCTGACTTCCCAGCTGTAAAACTACTAATATTCACGACTAAAATTCCTAACAACTGGCTCATCTTACTGCAGATTCCTGCAGTAAATGGGAATATTTATCCCTCTTAACACACATCCAAGGGGAGATGTGTTAGCTGTTAGACATCCACCAATGCTGCACTGAATCTTAATCTGCGTAGAAAGGAAAAAAAAAAAAAAGATTTTACAGGAAGAACAGATTGATCTTGCGAGAACAGACTGAATTTGCCTCCTGAGCAGACATATCTCCCTGATTACAGCAGCAGTCAGCAAAAGAAGAACAAAGCAAAATCCCCCAAATCCTTAATTCTGCAGAGCAGTCAGATAAACAGAATTGTTCATCAAACCCTCTGATGAAATGGGAGCTTTGCTGTGGCCCGTGCTCAAGACCCAGATTTCATTAAGAAAACATTTACAGAATGTGAAAGCACCCTAAGCCTGATTTATACCATCATCTCCAAGGCTGCCTAGAAAGTGGGATCACTTAATGTTTGGTTTTAAGATCTGAAAGCAAATCCGACCAGGCTAAGTTTTATTGTCCGGAAAATAATAACAACGATGTAGGGTTGTGGGGTTTTTTTACTATTAAAAAATACTTTGGGTGTTCCCAAGACTAAGTTGCCTGTTTCTTTTAACCATTGTTTTTTATTAAATAGTGAAGAAGAAAGAGGAGATGTAATTTCATCTGTTCAGTCTTTGCAGAGGACACAGGGCAGGTGGGAGCTGCTGTGAACTCAGACACACAGGGAGAGAGCACAGGTGAGTTCAGCTCAGGGGATACCCCTGACCCCACGGCCAAGGACTGTATCTGCTGCATAGCCCCAGGGACATCGAGCAGCAGCCCGGGACTGCCCACTCTGCTCTTGTCCAGCTCAACACCATGAGCAGCTCACTGGAGACAAGAGGCTTTAAGGGCCTGCATCCCTTCAGGGACTCACAGTCCCACAAAGCCTGTGCTGGGATGCCTGCTCTGCTGGGAAATGCTACGCGGGGCACAGGGATGCTCCCAGGGATGAGGTCAGGTCTGCGGGATCACGCGGACACCAACGCTGCCCTGCTTTGGCAGCACAAAGTCTCGCCCGTGATCGCCCTCCTCTGAGAAATAAACCCGAGGGCTGGTTCCTCATCTCCAGCATTAACCTGGGTGATAAAAACATGGGTTCACAGCAGGACCACATCCCCCTCTCCCGGTAGAAACCAAGAAACGCTGCCCGGAGGACTGATGTGGCTCAGGGCCACCTGGACTTCAGAGCCAGGTCACTTATTTGTGCGCGGTGCTTCCAGACTCCTGCAAGCACAACCAGCAGCGAGCGAGGCCAGCCCCGTGCGCATCATCTTCCCCCTCTGCCAGCGGCACAAGGCAGATACGCCAGCTCCTCACTGGCCTGGCAGGGTGGAAGACAAAGGAGCCAGTTTGATAGAACTATTAATTTCACTGTCTGGCCCAGACTTAGGCCCATCTGGATTTACGGGTTCCCTTCCCCCACACCACGAGACCCTCCAGCAAGAGGCAGCAACCACCATGTGTGCCGGCCCCCTGCTAAACCCCACCAGCTACATCTGGGCAGCCATCCCAGTGCCAGCCCCGCACTGGCACCCTCCTCTGCTGGCTGGTGATATGAGCACAGCTGGTGGCGCCTGGGTCACCAGCTTCCTCCTGCTCCATCCATCACCACTCAGCCCCATCTGTGGAATCTGACACGGTCACAGGGCAGGGCAGTTTTTTTGCCCTGCTGCTTCTATTTTTGCTTTCCTTTGGGAATTTTTACTCCCCTGCCTGCACACCCACACCTCCCTCTTTGCTGGTGGGTTTAGGTCAAGGCTGTGCAGCCACTTGCCACAATTTAGGCAAGTGTCTCTCCAATTACTGTTTTTTTCCGACTTCCTTTTTTTTATCATGATTATTTTTTAATAGCGCTGTTAATTTTATAAGGAAGGAAGAGACACATCTGAACTTAAATGTGCACTAAGGGAAAAGCAACAGATGTCTATGTAAGACATATCCAGTGTGGGGGGAGCACAGCATCTCACATCCAACCACCACCTCCCTCATCACCCCCACCTTTCACATGCCCACGGGGTGACCATGGAAAGACACCAGTATCCACCAGGCTCCAAAACCCAAGGATGCTGGACATCCCCGGGAAGCTTCCATACTGCACATTCACTTTGTTCCCAGATCCCAGCACCCTCCTGCATCGCACGCGGCACAGCCCAGATGGGGCTCTGTGCCAGCCCCTACACTAGCAGCAGACCTGCCCTTGCATCCAGAAGTGGTCTGGGAGACCACTCAAATGCTCCAGTGCAGTTCCCTATTTCATCAGCAATGCAACTCCTCTGCTCTCGCCCTCCCCAGCGACTTCACCTCACAGCACAGCAACATCCCGTGTCCTGCTGACCACACACTCTCCAGCCTCATCCACTGTATCGAACAGCTAGGAACAGGCTGCCCAGAGAGGTGGTCACTGCCCCATCCCTGGAACCATTCCAGGTGAGGCTGGCCAGGGCTCCGAGCATCCAGCTCTAGTTGCAGATGTCCAACCCCCATGCAAGGAGCAGAGGAGACGT
>JANHFX010028360.1:1342-27214 GCA_027560015.1 Chloroceryle amazona
GGCTACGCCGTCCCTTTCCTCCTCCTCCTCCTCCTCGCTGTGTTCTGGGTCTTTCCTGGAGGATCTCATCCAAAAAGAGGAGGCGGGAGGGATTCCCCAGTGGAAGCATTAAAATTCATAGCGGCGCTCTCCCTCGCCCGATCCGTTACAGAAATAGCTGCTAAGGAAGAAGCAAAGCCGGGCTCTGGAAGATTAAACTGGCCGATAAGAAACAGCTGGCTTGCAAGTTGGATCTCGCAGTGTACATTTAAAGGAAGAAATCCAGCTAATCTGTTCTAATGCGTTTACAATACATCTGCTGAATAAAATACACCTGCCATGGCCTTGCTACAGATTTCCATCTGTAGTAAGAGCAGCTCCAGTCTAAACACGGAAGGATGATTGTCAAACACACCATGTTTGTTCTTTTCGAAATAGTATTTGATCACTGCCAAGCAACATGAAAATGAATTCGAGTTTAATGAAAAACAGACTCTGGTGCAGGCAGTTCATGGAGCTAAAATGCTCTTTTAGCAAGCTGCTTCATTGCAGACTTCCCGTAATCTGGTACTCGTTTTTAATTAGTAAATTGCATTAAAAACAATGATCCTGCCAGAGACTGAGCCTGAACTGTGTTGACATGCGATTCTGATTTAGCTTCTCAGCGGGAGTTTTTACACCTTCATCGCTTTATCTGCAGCACTTGGTGTTCTTTTGAAAGTCTAGGCTGATGAGATTAAGAATGGGACAAGTAAACCCAGTAAGGACCAAGAGTTAAAAAACAAAAAGAGAAAGCCACCAGAATACAGGGAAAAGCTCCTCACTGTTTTGTATTATCGTGATCAGATTTAATTCCTTTATTAATAAGTATGAAAATAATTCCTAGGTTAGTGCCGCTGGGTTCCAAATCTTCTAATGACAAAGTGGTTCATAAGCAGGGAATGAAAAATTATGCCTAATAGTGTTGAATTTGACACCATTATGCTTTCCAATTATTTGTCCTGTCACTACAGGAGGGATTCATTAGGCCTCTTTCTCATGCTTCACTCCCAAAAATGAGTATGTCAGGAAAACATCATGAACTTGTATTTGGTTTTTGTCTATTCCTACTAATTTGGGGCAGAAAAAGAGCAGATCCAAAGAATTGTTCAAACAGGCTTTAAGACTACATCCTTTTAGGAATTTCTAACTATTGTAATTAAAAATTTCTCAGGAACTCAGACTTGGTTTTGCTGACATTATTTTTATTTTTAAACTAGCGATCAGTAAGAACTTTATTTTTTACATTAATATGCAAAGTCTTTGCCTTTTTAAAACTATTATGAAGCTATCAGAACTAATAAACTAAATTGGTTTAAACATGGTTACACATTCAGGTGACTTTTAGTGTCAGGGGAAACATAATTGTTGGGAGTAATTTAGTTTCTGCTGTACTTTACACAATCGAGGTGCCTTAGTAGACTTCCCTCTCCCTTCTGGTAACTCTGGTTGCTTAACTTCTTACCATAGACTTGTGTAATACCCTTGCTTTTTGGCTTTTTCAGGCCTCCTCTTTTCTCCCACAAACTTGGCACTATTTCATGGAACAAAAAACACAACCAAACAACCAATTCCTTTCTTCACTGGTGATTGTAGGTAATGTAGTTCCTGTAACTGAGTTGAAAATACAGATGCCCCAAAGTTTGCAAACCAGAGTGGCTTAAAAATTGAGAAAATTCCATAATAAGAAACAAAAAAGCCCCCAAACAACACATTAAACTTTGGACTAGCCGGGTCAAAGCATCATGAGATGCAGATGGACTCCTCTGTAAACTGACTGATATAACAAGGACACAGGTAAGAAATTTCAGTTGAGTTCAGCTGTTATCTTTGGGTAAACCTGATGGTTCTTCAGCCTTGCAAGAAAATGAGAAGACTGTATGGGTGTGTGGATGGTGGAGGGGAGGGTAGGAAGAGACTTGGCACGCATGTGCACTGTAAAGTAACTTCACAGGCAATACCTGGGGAGTGGAAGAAGGTCAGCTACTGGCCTTCAGAAAATCAGAATTAAATGGTACTTAAACCATCACATCGTCAGGTCACCAGCTAATCATGGAGCTGCTCACATTTGCACCTGCAGCTTCTCCCAGACACCTCAAGTCCTGACACACATGTGGGCATGTCAGCCTTGTCTCTGTTGGGCACTGTCACCATGTAAACTCCACCAGAATCCATAACAGAGGTATTTCTCACTTTTTTTTCTCCTGATTTGAAGATTCTCAACATGTCTCGCTGAATCTAGTATGGGAGGTGTGCTGCTGCTCGCTTTTTACTCTCGCTCCTTTGAAGCTGTGAGAACTCCCACTCACATCTTTCACTTCTGAGTGTGTCCTTATTACCAGGCTGGTCTGATTATTTCAGACAGATACGGAAAATGAAAGTTTTCAGCAGTGCAATTTAACAAACATGCACACAGACATTCCCTAAATAGCCTGCAGCCTTGTGCATCTTGTGATATGGAAACTGTCGTACAAATTCAAAATGGAAAGTATCAGACACCATTTGTAAAAGGAAGTTCTTTCAGGTTTTCCTACTGTAAATATTTGTACACAGCAAATGCTTAAATCCCAGTGAGCAAACACTACCACACATACTGAGGCTATGGCTTAATGTCTGCAGTGGTAGGCATCTATACACCAGCCCCTCTCTGTCTTAATTTAGTTCACAAAATTTGGAACATGTAAATTTAAAAGCCTAATCTCTTACAGAGCTAGATTAAGGACACTATCCAAGGCTCTTTTCTAAATAACATGTCAATAACAAGGCTGATGAAGAAATCATCAGTACTGACCTAGCTAGCCCCTTTAAAGAAGTACCTGTTACCTTTTCAATGGAAAACAGTGGGTTTATAATTTTGCAGGTGCCAGCAGGAACAAAGCAGTTGTAACATAAATTCTAGAGCTCTACAACGTTGCGCTGTCACAGGCCAAGGAAACCAGAGGGGCTTACATTACGTGCCAACAGACGTAGGAAATAGCACTTGGGCATTGTTTTAGTTCCTACAAATTCCTCTCCCTCTGCAGATTTAAGTACCAATGGTCATAGGATAAAAGTTTGTCCTAGTAACACTGTCCTAATAACTTCTTGTTGACCCATCTCTGCATCTTGCTGCCAACATCAAAAATTTTAAAGTCAGCTTCTTGTTCTACTGATGTAGTACCAAGTAACCCTGGCATTTCTGATGTGCCGAACTGCATTTAAAATACATCTGATGCCTGAGAATTTCCAACTAACTTAACAGAGATGTTTCGTCCCCTCTTTTGATAAGAAATAAATGATTCACAAAGTAAAAGGCAAAACCAGTGCTGGCAATAAATTGGGAGCTTTCTTCTGCATTTATCAACTGTCTTGATGCCAGGTAATCTAAGAGAAAGATGCCAGCACTAAGGAGCATTAGGCAGAACTACAATGGAACCATTAATAGGGAGGAGTGTCTGAGTGCTGGGTCTTATCCAAAGTGGCCACTGTCACATGTCCACTTTAACTTTCCAGAACAGGCTTATTTTTAGTAATGAGAATTGCAGGCAGATAAAGGGGATGTAAAGGCGAAGTGCATTATGATTACATCATCTTTTGAGACGAAGCTGTGGCTCAGTATGTGAATTGCAAAGGTCAGCTTCTACTCTCATTTCTATCTGTGCAACTCTTCTGAAGCTGATGAACTGTGTAGAGGTTTCCCCAGAATATCACGAGTTTCATAATCTTACATGACTCTGTGAATCTGACAATGGTAATTACAGTGACAGTTTGTAAGCTTTGCACGATACACTAGCTCTGCATGCTCATACTTTAAAAATACCTTTCTTCACATTAATGATTAACTCAGGCTTTATTTATTTCCCCAGTAAAATATCTTAGTCACATCTCAGAGACGTGTCAGATTAGAATTAGGTAATATGTCTAGGTATATATAAAAAAGATTTAAGTATTTTGTTAAAGAACAATGGTTTTGATCTTCAGTGCCACATACTATCTTCACCTCACCAGGATGTGCAGTCTTTATCTATTAAGCTGCAAGCTGTGTCATTCACAGAGCTGTATCAAGGGTACTGGATGTCAAACAAAGATCAGTGAATAATTTCCAAAGGGCTGCATGTTCTGCTAAACAGATGTGACACTTGGAAAGGTTGCTCTGTAGTTGGGTTTGTTTGTTTGTTGGGCTGTTTTTTAGATATTTGGATCCAAATGAAGATAGAATATTAACAAGAAAATAGAGTTGTAAGAGTTTACCTCAGTTCATGACCTTGTGAATCTGCCTTACTGTATGATGCTCACACACTATTTTATTAGTCAAGCGTTAATCATCACAGTTGAATCTTCAGTGATTGGCTTAAGAGTTCTGGAGAGAGCATAAGCTAAAAAAAGCCCCAGTTAAGACTAGGGTGGAAAAGAAAAAACCCCAAACGATCTCTCTCATTTTGTGGAGAAGATGATAAAGAGCATTTAAAACATTCTTCTTATGTAAATAGTTCTGCTGTCTTTAAAAGGATTGATGGTTTGTAACAAGGATTGAGTAACAGCTAGCAGGACTGGGACTCTTTCAGTCCTAGAACTTCTAACATATTTTCATGCAAGTATCTGAATAAATGCACTTCAGGATGTCCCCAGATTCCATCTTCTTGAGTGCTTGTGACTCAGTCTTCATGACATGTTATAAATGACCACAGGACTTTCTAGCAACTCCAGATGGTCTCAGCAGTACTAGTTAATGATTTTAATGGTTGTAGACATAAAAATATGCTCATTGTATGCTTGTTTTTTTTTTTTTTTTCACATTTAAAGATCTACTGGTCAGGCAATGATTTCACTGTGATTATTTAGGTTTCTTACATTGTGAGATCAAATTGTCTTCTCGTTTTTTTATTTGCTCTTTTCTTCACCTTTCTCACAGTTTTTATTTCCTTTTCTTCCTATTTGGTCATTTCACATCTGTTTTTCTCATACATATGTTTTTTAAACTGTTGCCCAGGCTGTCTCCTTCTTTGGCCCCTTTCAGCACTCCCCTTGTTTTTTCCTTCCAAGCTGCCCAGTTCTGCTCATTCTCCCATTTGCCGTTCTTGGGCTGAGGGTTCCCAGGTGCCTGCCTGTTGTTAGGCTTCAGAGTACTTCCCCACTGGCCATCTTCCAACTACGAGTCCCTGCCATACCCGTGCAAATCACAGGACCCATGGGACAATGTGAGGGACTCCAGGGGCTCTCTGGCAGCGTCCCACCGGCTGGGCAGCTCTCCTGAGGCCAACACAGTGCTTCCCACTCATGAACGAGCCTCCCAGAGGAACCTGGCCATTTCTCCCCAGGCTCCCCAGATGAGCCTGGCCATTTCCCTCCCCAGGCTCCCCACATGAGCTGAGTGAAAAAAAGCATCCCCCCCAGATACTGAGGGAGGGAGTAGTGACCACCTGTCACAACTGGTGGCATCAGCGTTAGATGAACCACCCCCTGGAGGGACCAAGAAATGCCTCAGATCCTTCTTTAGGTTCAGTAGGTCTCTCACTGTGCAACGTTACAAAACAGGTACAGCAAGGAATCGGTTACTTGCTATTTTACATGCAGACAGCTCGAGTGGTTACATCAGCAAATAATGTTTCCTCTACAGTTTTTTTCTTACAGTGCTCTGGTTTATTTTAGATTTAAGATGTTTCCCTATTATGAGGTGCAAGTCTGGGATACAACTGATCCTTTGCATGCTTCCAGCTGCAAAAACAAGCCGAGAAATGCAAAGCAAATGAAACTTCCAACAATTGCCAGTTTTGCTTAGAGATGTTGCAGTCTCTAGACAAGGGTATAAGTCAAGAAGCCAAGACCACAACATATCAATCAAAATAAAACGGTGAGTTAAGTGTAGATGACATAGCTGATAACAGCTTTAGAGAAGGAAGATATTTCAACCTTCTACTAGGTCTAACTATTGTCCTACAACCTATGGTATTAACATGGACATACATAACAAGTTACACCATTCCAGGGCAAATTAAAGAACATGCCAATGAAAAGAACACTGTACGTGGAACCTGGAAGATGTGAAAAATTGAGAAGCTGTAAGGCATAAAGACATTAAAGTGCTTGATGTTCTCGATCCAAATGGCTCTGAATCTTTAAGTCTTCACAAGTGCTTCTACCTGTGAAAGAAACCACTCCCAAGGATACCTCAGACCCTTCTTGGAAGGATACAAAAGCCATTATCTCTTAGAAGATGGGCAATGGTACTTCAGATGAGATTGCTTCCTGTAGTCAGGATGCTAAAGCAACAGAGCAGAAGGGTGAAAAAGAAGCTGACATCATGAATGATAAGTGAAGCGACGAAAAGTAGAAATTACTGAGTCATCATTTATCTCAAGTGTGCTCTTGTATCACATTGAAGTATTGCAGTTGTTTGTAATCCTATTTTAAAACAACAGTCATCACGCCTGTATGCAGATTCCTCATACAAACCAAAAATCATATCCAAACCATGATGACATCCAGGGCTCTGTAACTGGTAATATCAGGAACAGGTATGTTGCGGTTAAGGAAGGAAACAAAAAAAAAAAATGCAGGAGGTTCCACTGCTTTCTGGACTGCCTTCCGTTAACAGTCAGCCACGCTGTGGGAACTACAGTGCCGTCTAGCCTGACCTAACATTTCTATATTGTAATTTCATGCTTTTTCTAAAGCTTGTTAAACTGAGAGGGGAAAAAAAAAAATCCTTGTGAACTATGTAGATATTTGTAGTTTTTGTAGATGCTATTAGTAGAATTATAAGCTGATGAATGCCAGCTACTTTCATGTAGGTTTAGTTTCTTCCTGACCATAAGATGCAATTCATTAGAGCCTTAAATAGCTTATTCTGGGGATGAAGTGCAACCTCTTCATTTAGATTCACTCTGAATGACTACAGCAGCCCAGCACAGTAATTGGGTATTTGATGCTGCTGAGCACTGAAGCAATGCCTAACTTTAGGAACATTCTTAAATCCACGCCTACTCCGCAAGGCATTAAATCATATTCTTAACTTAAACAGTGCTAAATCCTATTGAGCTTCACCGACAAACATTTGCATGCATTCCTTGCTAATTTGGCACCTGAAAGAAACAGAAACAATCTGGAAAGCAGTAAGTGGGACTAAGGGTTATTTACAAATATTTTTAACTTGTTATAAGTAGATTAATTTTAAAAAAAAGAAAATTCTGTTCACGTGTTCTTTGCCTGTTTCTGTCTGATATGTGTTCTGTGAATTCTGATAATTGCTTACTGTTGTTTCATCTCATACTAAATCAGGGACTTTCAGATCGAGTTCTCTTTTGCTTTTGTGTTAAACAAAACCTGAAGTAAAACAGCAGTCTTCCCACAGATACACAGGTAGCTGCAGTTCAATTCAGCCTTCAGGACAGAGATCCACTCTAACTTACCCTTCCCCTCTTTTGATGCTTTGGTAAAAGTTTGGAATAGGGAAAGATAATACCCGTGCAATGCTCCCAATAGCATACAGCTTACACTTTAAAACAGATGGAGGAATACAGTGACTTTTTAGATTTATTTCACAGAATCACAGAATGTTAGGGGTTGGAAGGGACCTCTGAAGATCATTGAGTCCAAACCCCTGCCAGAGGAGGACCAAGTTTATTTACTGAAAAGCATGTGTATAAATCTAGTTTTTAGTAGTTTTCTGGCATCATTTTGTGTTCATCTTTGGGTATCTCAACATCAGAGCTAAAGAGCGATTGCCTTTCTAGAGGCAGTTTCACTTACAGTAGGTGATATATATTCTATGTATGTAAATAATTGTGAGTTTATTCCTTTAAAAAACTGGCTTAATCTCTTCGCCCAATACTCATGTGAAATGATCTCTAGAGAAGAACACAGGAGCTAAGTGTTAGTGTTAAATAACAGCTGCAAGGAGTTTGCTTTGTTTCCTAATACAAATTTTCCTCGGAATTCCTTAAGGAAAATTGGAAATCCTTTAGAACACTTACTAGTATAGAAACTATGTTAAAGATGTTCTTCCTAAGAATTTTAAGTAGAATGGTGTATCCACCTAAGGTGCAGAGTTGTCACAATGGAAGCTACAACAGGGCCCCCATTTTTCTCTCAGGAGAAGTGATTTTTCCAGTGACAGTACCTCTGTATTGGAGAGAGGAATGCCACCTACTGAACGGCAAACAGAATAAGCACCTATGCCCAAAACAGCACAAGGCTGCTGACAGGATTACTGTCTCCTGTAGTCCTCCACTCTTCCTGAAGAACAAAAGCTAAACATTTCAATCTGAAAGTAGTTTTTTGCACCTGTTTGGTATTTTGGTGCAAAAAGGAAAAGATACAAAGAACCTATTAAAAACTTACAAAGATCCATTAAAATACAGGTCCCTATACTCGATACTATGATCTATATGCATCTTTTATCTCTTTCAATGCTCTGGACATCTGAAAAATCTCAGATAATGACCAAATGGAGTCAACCTCTATCCTGGTTATTAATTTCCAGGAAATGTTAAGCTTTTTGTTATAGTAACTTCTCCCAACTGCTATTCAGTTATGGTGCTACAGTCACACAAGAGCAGTGTCATTCTCATGGATCAGAGATACCCTCTAACATATTTTCTTCCCTTCTTTGTACCATTCCCCCTATGATTATTTTCTAGTCCTGTTTTTCATATTAGATACAAAATGCAAGCTCTACAAAAAAAAACAAACCAACAAACAACCTTCACAAATAGCCCCAAGATAAAAAAAAATCCATATATATTTGTTTCAGTCCTGTTTTCCACTAAATAGAAATTTCAAACATCTATGTATCTGTGAAACTAGTAACATTTTCCATAGGCTAGAAAGAGAGAAGATAGTCTCTGTCATTTGGATAAGTGAAAATACTGCTTGCTTAAATGGTAAGTAAAGCCAAATACGTTCATTGTTGTCACAGCCATTGTAGACAGGTGGTAAATTCTTTACAGGAAAAAAATGTTTAAAGTTGAAGGGAAAATGATAAAGTTTATTTCCCCCTTTCCTGTTTTTTCATGCTGAGGTTTTTGAAACTGTCAAATCCAACAGATTCGACTGAGGTTTTACTACAACCTGATACAAGGTAATAACCACACTCACAGATTATTGCTACAAGAGCTGGTAAGCTTCATCAAATTACGTGACCCTGAATACATTGGGTTGTTCTACCACAGGAAACAGCAGCCGCTTGTTTACATGTAAATTCTCTTAAGAACAACACCATTCCCGTTCAAGGAAAGGAAATAAACTTAAGGGCTAGATCAACTAAAAGTGCTTCCTGTATTCAAGGTGCCAAAACAAAACAAGCGAAAACAGAATTGTCGACAACGATGTAAAAATACAATGATGGAACACCTGAAAGTTCAATCAGCATTTTGCCGTCCTTTTGTTTTAGGCCCAAAGAACTGATTACAGAGGACTGTCAAATCCTGGAGCCAGAAAGAAAATCAGCCTCCAATTCCATTGTTTTGACAGAAAACAATCAGCTTGCCAGCATACAATTTCTTTAAGCGAAGGACATTCAGGAACTAAACACAAACCGGCCAGGATACTTTCACTGCCAGCAGAAGAAACGAGTGCATTCTCAGCAAAAGCAAACTAGCGGTTCAAAAATAAATGAGGCTTCCCTGATCTCTAAACAACCATCATCTTTTTCTCAATCCAGAGTTTAAGTTTATTCTGATTTCTAGACTGTCCTCTGTTTGTGAAAGTTTCAGGAGGATCCATTTGTCAAAGTATGTAACTTTTGTTCAAGAGCTAAACCTGTTCCAAATAATGAAAAGCCTGAGATAACAGCTTAAGCTGAACAGAATCATCCCTACAATAGGAGTAGGGCATTTATTCCTTAAAGGATAGTGAGCATCTTACACGTTATTTCATTTGATGCTTTCATCATTTTCAACACCTTGAACAGCTTCTACGACATACTCCCCTCTGGAAATACCTTCCATGTTTTACTACCCCTAGGGCTGAACACGGCCTTGTGCAAATACCTCGGAGTATGACGGGACTGCGAACAGCAGCCGGCTGTACATCAGAGAAGGCTTCCTTTGTGACTACAGCTGATAGCAGGGCAGATAAGTTTCAGTCCAGGAGCACATGCTTGTTCACCTGCTCTGAATTAGATATACAAGAAACAGTAGAAATCAGCATTTTATATCCTCCAACCAGCAGAAAATGGTGGGCTCCTGACTAAGCATGGAAACTGTATGCCCAGGAAAGGAACTAAGGATGATCCATACTCTAAATCAACCTACTCTAGCTTGGGGTTTTTTAATATTCATAGTGGCAAAAATTATTTTCTCAATTATATAAAATATATTGCAAATAAAATAAGCTTTGAGGGCTGTAACTTTTTAGTAGGATACTTTGAAAGCTAATCATCATAATGCACCTGAGTTTCCACTTGATGTTACTTATGACTCTAGAGATCTTGAAAACTACTGGAGGGACAGATGGTAATGTAGGGAAAGAATGCAAAGTAATCCTGCTGTCCCAAGAGTCTGTTGCAGAAGAAAGGCAGCCGTGAGTGAGCTGGAACTGCATGCTGTGCATGCAAGGTAGCTGAAGACTAAATTTTGGACATGCTGCTGAGAATTTTGAGATGGAGCATCACCAGTGCAGCCAGCCTGGATCCTGCTGGTCAGAAGAATCCAGCCATGCCCGTGTGCATCAGATTCCACACAGAAGTCTACACACAGGCTCACTTATAGGGGAATGGATTTGTTTCACATTTAGGAAATGTAGTATTTTGACATTCTGATTTACATTTGTGCTGCAAGTTTAAACTTCCTAGGATTCATTGAGAAGTAGGACTACAAAGGAAAACTTTTGATGCCTCTGGAGACCAAGGTCTGACACTGTAAGATAGTTCCAGTTTACAAAATCTCTACCAGTTCAAAAGACATCCAGCTTTCAAATAGTAAGACATTAAGGAGCAATGGGTTTACCTGCTAACAGGCACTGACTACCCCACTGATGCCTCTGCAGGCAGGAGATCACAGCTATTAAAACAGAAGGCAAAAATTCATTACAGTTAACTTTATTCCAAAATATTTATAATTTACAGGACTAAATAAGTGCTTCATTTGTGAACAAACATTTCAATGCTTGTCAATAACTTACTAGTAACTGTGTAACACTTCAGTTTCCAACAGGAGAATATGAAACAGTATTTTGGCACAAGGTTTTTCTCTGCATGCATTAATATACTTAAAAGTTTCACCATGACCAGGACAACATTCCTTCTTTGGGATTGTCACTTGTAAATTAGGTCTAAGAAATGAATGCTTGCTTTTGCCTGCTCATTGCAAGTTTACTGGCTTCAACAGCAAGAATAAAACATGGATATCCTTTGAAAAATAGATTTGCCCACTAGATGAAAATCCTACCAGTGATGAGAAGAGTATTAGAAGACTGGTTCTCAGCCTTACAGGATTAACTCACACGTGCTCTGGGCAACACACCCAGAAGATTTGTTACTCATCCATTCCAAATAATTACAAGTTTAAATTAGATCATAATCAGGTGTTGAATTCTGTAAGATGAAAAAATATATGGCTTTTATATCTAGCTTTATCATAGATGCACTTGCAAATATCTTTAGATAGAAATACTGTCAATCTAGCTCTGCATGCAAGTACTTGAAGCATGCATGTAAAGCATTTGTTGTGTAATTTACAGTTTACATCATCACAAGTCATCTATTATATTTCATTGCTAGTTACACTGAAGATACACTGCTGTAAAGCCAGTATGTGGAAAAGAATCAGAAGTAAAGGGCTTCTGTTACTTATGTCAGCTGTTCCTTCAGGAGTTTGTACTGTTTCAGGCTGTCCGATTCCATTTTCAGTGAAGTGGAAGAGTCACGCACAGAAATACAAACATACCCTCAACTTGACTGCAAGGCAATGCAGAGCTGAACAATGTAGTTCCTTGATTCTGTTCATTGCATAGCAATGGCATTTGAAACAAAATTCAGTCATGCTCTAAGCAGCAAATCCTTCTTGTATGCATTTAAATTCAGATTAACTGTTAAAAAGAAACCAACAAAACAAAACACCAAAGAAACTGAAGATGCAAAGAACTGAACATGTTCGCACCATGCACTGATGCTCGCTACCATTAACAACCCTATCCTTGTAGTGTTGATATAAAGCTATCAATTGAAATCTGGTTACAGTAGGCCTGTTCTAGGAACGCAACCATAGCAGCACCTTAAACCAAACATGAAGGAAAAAGCTTGCAAAGCCCAGAATGTAAACAACATTTTGGTGTGAATGTATTTGGAACAGTAAATTGTACATTAAGATCATGTATAAAAAAAACCCAACACATCAGAAACATATTAAAGGAAAGGAAACTGTACAACCTTAATGACAAAGGCAAGTACATTTGGTTCACCTCCGAGTTGTCGTTTCGGTAACAACTAAACACATGAGCACATGTTAGTGGTATAAGGATTTAAAACAGTGTAAGGCAGTCATCTCTGTTCTGTTGCCTCTACACAGCTGAGGTACCTATGAGTAACAGGGAAATTCAGCCTCTTGGTTAGAACAGAAAAAAAATGACTGTGCTGTGCCTTGGAATAAAAATTTGTAAGTGCAGTTACAGACATTAAGTTACAGACACTGATTGAATTGCTCAAAATTAGATGAAGTCTCACAAGGCTTGTTTTACAGCTGTTTAATTTACAGCTGCAAGTATATATTTTCTTTAAGATTTCATATCCTTTGAAAGCGAAAATTTTCTAGACACAAGCAGCTTTGCATAGCTAAAAATATGCAGCATTAGTAAACACGGAGTTTAAACTACTAATTTCTCTAGGCTGACATGAAGACTTGGGGGAAGAGGCCCTCCCTACTCAAAGCAGAAAGACATATTTACAAGCATATTACTGACAACAGATGCAAACAAAAGCCGAAAGAAGAAGAAACATCTATCTACTGTCATACAAACTTTTAACATTGCGACAAACATGGAAGGCAATAAGACAGACCTGTAATTTTTCAGGTTTGGTGCCTATGTTCTCATAGAACACATGTCCCATATTTGCTATTTTATTTGATTGATTTTTTTATACACTAAAGAAAAGTTCAAGCAAAACTACAAAACTCCTAATATAATTTTAGAGTAGCATTACGGATGCATCCAGGCCAAGACTCAGCATTTACACCGTAACATAACGATGCAGGAAATGCAGACTAAGTACAAGTAAAATTAGTAGCACTTCCAGATAAGAAAGTGTGCTAAGAGGCTATGGAGAATCTGATGTTACTTTTCTATAGCAGCTCAAGTGGTGGTAGAGGATACAAAAGAGATAAGCAAAGAAGGAAGTCGCTGCTGACCAATACTTACAACAGACAGTGCCTTGAAAATCAAATCAGAGACAAACTGCAGAAAAAGGGAGACAAATATAATTTTAGTACTACCAAGAAAGAGTTCCGACTAAAGTTTATTTTTAAAACAAAAGGCCAAAATAGAAAAGTAGCCTTTATAAAGAACTTGCTGAAATTTGAAGAATTTGTAATATTAAGCAACAGTATTTCAGATCAGGTTTCATTAGGTTTACTGTGGGATTCAGCAAACTAGAAGTCTGGTTAAGTATTCACGTTTTCATAAAACCATGTACTAAATCCAAACTGAGTGGCATATTCCAGCAGTGTAGGATCCAAACCTGTTTCTGACTTTTATAATTTATGGAGAACCACATTTCTGAAGGAAGAAGTTAATGTTGGTCAGAATGAGCCACTTTCCTGAGACAATGCAGACATATTAAAAAATTTCTTTATACAGCACTTTCAATTAATAATTTCATGGTTTAATATTGTGTTTACCTAATGAAAGCTCAAACTCTTTTAAACCCATAGGATGAGAGAAAGGAATGGTATCTTCATGTTCTAATAAAACACACAAAGCTCATCAATAATTTTAATTACAAAGTAAAATAAATAACAGTTACATTGTAAGATTGCACACACAAACCTTCATTTTTTTCTGATAGTCACTGATGTTAAAGAGCTTTGGCTTATACCGTATGAGAACTGCCATGTTCTTTCTGATGTGTAAATCAGTTTCAATGTTCTTTAAAGGCTAGCTCGTGTCTCGGATGGCTACAGTTCAAAGCTTTCTGGCACCTAGGATTCCTTTTCTTGCAGAAAAAAGACCAACTTTCAAAATTCAGAGGTAAGGAACAGTTTCTCAGTTCTGCCCTTTACACCTGTGGAAAATGTAGTTTTCCCTAACCAGCTTTATAGTAACTACCTCTCTCCCATGCTTCAGTACAGACAATTTGCACATGGGAAACACAGAAACATATGTATACAGAAATGTTCGCTGGTATTCCAGCCAGGCGGAAGAAAGAAGAAGGAAAAACACTTCTAAAACCTGAAAATTCAACATTACTAGAAAAATACTGCAATAAATTAACCTAATTTTGTCATTTATCTTGTTTCCCAATTTCAAAGTAGGCAAGTAAGTATGAATGAGTCATATCTTCAGAAGAAACGAGAGTTACGAGCGATGCCTGCCTTTTTTTACTATGTCCCACTTTTAAGATCAGAACTCCAAGCAGGGTGGAACAGGGTGGGGACTTTCCCCAGAGCAGAATTATGGTACCCTTGGGGAGAACTGCAGATTCTTGTCTGCAGTTTCTTCAGACAGAGACTTGAAGTGTCTGAACACACACCTAGAAGTGTTGAAAAATTAAATGGGCAACACAACTGTGATTTTAGGAGTTTTTCAGTAGGAAAATATGAGTTTCAGGGTTAATCTAAGGAGATTATTAGTGGTAGAAGTAGAGCTATTTACTATGTTAGCATCATATGGCAATTTAAGAGTGGTAGGAAGACAGGAAAAAAAAAAAAAAAGATAGGCATTGCTCATTTTCAAAAAACCAAGCTGGCTGCTATGGATGAGTAACATAATTCCCACATCCTTGAGTTGAGCACAGTTAATCTGCGAAAACTAAGGCCTGGACATACATTTACTGATGGGCTGCCTAGCCAAGAGCTCTCCTCTCACAATGGAGGAGTAAAGTCTGTAACAGGCCCGGGAACTTGACACAACAGGGATTCTCTTTTCATTAAAGAAACTAAAACCTGTCCAGGACAAAACTAGAGGACTACATTTTGCAGGTATTATAGTAAAAGATAAAAATTAGTTAAGGCCAAATTACAACATACATTCACATCTGGCTTCATTTTTTTTTTCCACACAAAACAGAAATAATACAAATAATGGTATAAGGGGCAAGATGATCATTAAAAAAATTTCTAAGAGGTCACATTTTTCTTTCTGAAAAATCAGTTTGTCTGAATTTGACAGCACTCGGAAAATCTAAAAGCTGCAGGAACTGAGGGCTGCAGATCAGTGTGCAAAAGCAAGATACAGCTGTTCTGGAAGGGCTTCTGTGATCTGATCTCTCAGCTCCGCTGGACAGACTCCAATTGGTTTTGGAAGCAGAAAGTCCAAAAATAGGAGTCTAGGTGAGAATTTTTGAGAATTTAATTTCCCATTTCTAAAGATTTCTGTTTAGGTTATAGGGGTATAAACCACTGTAACATTTCTCAACATGTATCTTAAAAGCTAGGAGAATTTTGGTGAAAACAAATTATTCCAGTTTTTGAGGCACACACATTGTACATTTGCATCCTACAGACAGAAATAATTTAAGCAAATCCCTACTGAAGACTCTAAAAATGTTAGTCCCATTTACTACGCCAGCTAAAAGGACAACATACTGATTTCCCCTATAATTATGTATTCCAAGTTCTTTTCCTACCCTTCAGAAGGCATCAGTGCCATTCAGAAAAAAAAAAAAAAAAAGTACAGCTTTCTACATATTTTTAATAATAAATATATTCAACAATTCAAGAGTCTCTATATGTCTAGTGTGTTAGACAGGTATTTGGAAAATACCAACTTAGGCAGGAGAAAGAGCTGTGAAGGCATAAAGTAAGAGAAGACTATACGGCTTATTATGTTCATGCCGGATTTAAAACACAAGCTACTAAAAAAAGTAAACAAAAGTAGCTTACACTAATAGAATCCTCCCCCCATAAGTTCAGGGAAGCATCTGAATTGGACAAGTCAGGGTTTTGGTCCAGCACACTGGAACCCTATAGGTAAGCCAGAAATAGACAGATACATACAGAACAACTTTAAAAGTTCTTCTGTTGAAATAAAAGCATTATCAGCTTTGTAAAGAAGTTTGAGGAAAAAACATAGGCACCACTTATGTTCCTTTTAAGGTTCAAATTACATTAACGTGTTAGAGCCCCCTCTTTCTCCCTCATTTATACACACATAGCTTATGTAAAGTTACTTATTCAATAGAGTACCTTCAGCATGAGAAGTCTCTTAGGCCAACTGCTCACGAGAACTACATTCAATAATGCAAAGTGGATAACTTGGTCAAGCCAGCTCTCCCACCCCAATAAATTAATTTAAAATCACAGGTAACAGTTGTATGACGTAGTACTCAATGGTTGGGCTTGTCAGAGCTCTGAAACAAGGAGCACAGCTTTTCACAGGTCTGTGTTTCTACTGAACTGAACTGGGACTCCATTGTATTCCAGGCTAAGTCAGCCAGAAGGAAGTCATCCATTGCTGTCTGTGTCTCATTGCTGGTAAGGAATAAACTCCCTAGATTCTCAAAGCAGCTGTCCATAGTCTGAGTTTCAGCACTACTGAGCTGGACTTTGCTTTCAATATTCTGAGTAGGTATGGTTTTAGTAGCTGGATATACTTCTGTCTGGGTTTCTGTATCAGATGAATCAGTACTCATGGAGAAACTAGACTGCTTCAGAATACTTCCTAAAGGCAGATGGGTATTAGTGTCCAAAAAAAAATTTAAGTCTGTCTGTGTCTGAGTATCAAACATCTCCAAACCCAAGAAGTTAGAATTTCCTCGGCAGATATATGATTGAGTGGCACTATCTGAAAATAAGAAATCAGTCTGAGTTTCAATGTCCAGTGACTCCAAAACTGGCTCAGAGTTTAGGGTACCAAGCTCACTCTCTTCAGTCTGAGTTTGGATATTGGATGCTGAGAAGAACTCTTCAATGTCAAAGTCTATGCCCGTGCTCTGTGATGGACCAGATGGCAAATGCGTGTCAGCATTAGAACTCGTCTCAGACAAAAGGCCACGATTATCCAGTGTCTGGCCAGACATGTTTCCCGAAAAGATGTTTTCCAGATCACTTAGTAGATCCATTGTCTGGGTTTGATTATCCATCGTATTTTGAGGAGGAAGTATATTAGTCTGTGTATTGAAGCTGATAAGGGATTCAGACTTCACCGTATCTTGATTCAGGCTCTTGCAATTACTCCTCTGCAGCAAGGTTTGATCTATATTTGCAGGCATTAAATTGTTTTCCGGAAGTTCAATGTGAGTAGAAACACTGTAAGATGAATGAACACCATCAAAGATATCACTGCACATTACTGCCTGGTCCATTTGCACTGTGTCCTGTGTCCGACTGGTTTGAGTCTCTCTAGAAATGCCACACGTTGGAAAACAAACCTGACTAAAAGCATCAGTCTGAGCAGCTATGGATGAAGTCAGTTTGGAAGCAGGCAGCAGTGTCTGTGTTTGCACGCTGATGGGTAAGGAAACCTGTGAACTGAACGACAGATCTGTCTGAGAGCAGGAGGATACAGAAGAACTGGGATTCCAGGCTGCAGCAGGTACAAAGTTCTGTGAAATACAAGATAAGTCAGTCTGTATATTTATTGAAGAAATTTTGTTCTTGTGACAAACGTTTCCCAGCTCTTGCCCTGTGCAATTTGATATAACCGTATCCAACTCAACTTGTACACCAGTACTTACTGGTTCATGATCACCAGAATTTGTCACTTTTGAAACAGGCATACTATCTTTAAATACGAGTGCTTCTGCTTCCAGTGCTGGAATCAGAATTCCTATGGATTGAGGCAATAAATGTACAGTACTTACAACTGAACCTTGATTATCAACAGCCACTACAGCAGGTTTGACAGAAGAGTCTGTTGCAGATACATAGACAGGCAAGGGAGCGAGCTGCATCACTGGAAGTTTAACCAAAGCCACTTTGGGCTTTGGTAAAAGCATCTTCGGTGTACATTTTGGCTGCATTTGGTTTGTCAAGTTAGACCGGCAGGAGCCTTCAAGAGAGGCCACTAGTTTAACTTCAGAGGATTCCAGTTCCTGAGTGCCAGGATTATTATTGTGTGCATTGATGAATGCTTCATTTGCTTTCTCTGCCAACTGCTGATTATGAACGGAGGTTTCCATTTTCCTTTTCTTACTAGGAGGATCCCTGTGAACATGAGATCAATAATTTATACTCCTTTCAAGCACAAAACATCTGCCTTCCATTCTTTCAAGTCACTGCACTGAAAATGTAATCTGAAGTAACAGATGAAGTTGCATATGAGAAGACAACTAATCCTAATTAAAACATAAAAGGACTTCATGAAATTCCATTTTCTAAAATTTCAATCCTCACTCTCCCATTTAAAAAAAGTGTTGCCTCTTTTACAGAGACCTATTTCAAAATGGATGTGGAAGTTTAGATGGCTTCTTCCCCCTTGAGCATTAAGCACTTCGAAGACATGTTTCATTTCTTACTTTGATGCTAACTCAGACTGAGCACTGAAGGGATGGCGCTCTTATAATTAAGTGTACAGGTAAAGGTCTCTCATGGAAACTGCAGATACAATTAGCACTCCTTCACACAAAACTCAATTTTGCTGCAGTTGAATCTTCAAGACAGACAGGCTAGGCCTCGGGAAACAGATTACCCTTTATGTACTATATGTACATGTTAAGACAACTATATATCTAATCATGCATATACAGGCACCGAAAAAAAAATAAAAATCCACGAATACTTGCAAAGATGACTAGATTATTAAAAAAAAAACAACAAAACAACAAACAAAACCCGCAAAACTGAACTGCATTCCACACCACGGTTACCAGTTATAAACATTTCCAAATCATCTCTACTCTTCCTGAGCTGTAAAAGCAGAGGGAACATGCACCACGCACATTTATGCCATGCAGTGCAGTGTCATCAGTACTTCCTGTTTTGTATGTAGGGAAACCTGATCTTATCAATTAGACAATCATCACTGCCTTCAACAAACCAGAAACTACTAAAAGCAACAGAACAAAGGAACTGCAAACAGCTTTGCAGACAAACAATGTGAGCCCATTTCTAATTTAATCAACAGAAAGGAGACAAAACGCCAGCACGTGGGAGACAGAAAACTTGGTGATGAAGTATCATTACTTAACTGCTTCATTTTTACCTGTGTTCTGCAGGAATTTCATGGCCAGTTCTGTAAATATGAGACAGTAATGCTGTTCTGCTGGCATAAGGGCACCCACAAGTACACTGGAAAGTCTTGCCACAGACCTCTATATGCCGTTTCAAATACCATTCTGTACCATAGGAGTTACTACATTTATCACATTTGTGCTTCTTTTCAGCATGCATTTTCATAAAGTGCTAGAATACACAATGGAAAGTAAATATTAGCCTTCAGCTAAGAAAAAAAAAAAAAAGAGAAAATTATGTTTAGGGAAGACAGTAATAGTTTGATTTCTTAGCTGTTAAATAGCACTAAGGAATAGAATTAAATTTCTTTAAAAAGTTTCATTAGGAATATGTTACAAGCTTAAAGAAATCAACAGGAAGACTTTAAAGTTTGCAAATCTGCTTGTGCTATGTGCATCTTAAACCACAGAGATATATTTATGCATCCTAATGCTGGAGATTTTCTATGCCAAGAGCATAGTAAGTATATGCTGCAACATGTGCACACTCCCGTAGATCTACAACAGAGCAAACAGTCTGAAGTCAAACAAGTCAACTTCAGAGCAAACACCAGAAATTTTCTTTTTCATTCATGGCACCAGATGCCAGCCACTCATATGCTGTAATCTCCCCAGCTTATCACAGGTAACCAACAACAGAAGAGTGGGGTTTTTTTTTAACTCAGGTAGAAACAAGTCTCACATGTTTTCTTAAACAGGTAGCTAGTAAAGAAATGCATTTTGGTACTAAAGCAGAGAAAACCTCGTAAAAACTTCTTAATTCCTCACCACTTGAAAAAGCAGTTTAAAAGCATCAGCCACATTTTAAACTTGTATTAGTTACTACCATGATGCCCATCCCCTCACCCCCCCTTTGATCTTTATCCATCTTTTCAGTTTGTGGAGAGGGGCTGTCTTCTAGTTTAGCAGAACATACTGGCATCTGCCTGATCAAAAGGTTCAAGTCCTCTAATATCAACATGCACCCATACAAATTCATTAACCATATGCCCATGTGCAGATTTTGCATACAATTTTCCAACCTTTAAGTATATGCTGAGAGGCTTTGCTCATATCTGAATACAAAAGTGTACATTCTCTGGAGTATGGACAATCGGGACTAAAGCAGTATGAAAATAATACTTTAGCAAATAGCAATACCTGTTTTACAAGAGAAAATTGGGAAAACGGTCTGTTTGGTCCTCTAGGGCAGCCTTCAATAGGACAGCAGTAGAATTTCTGTGAAGTTTTCAAACCCTTCCTTATTGGTGCATTAAGTTTTCCATCCTGAAAAAGAACCAAAAGAGAAGTTGACAGTTCTACAGGTTTGCGTATTAAAGACAACATTCAGAACATGCAGAACCTCATCTCACTGAGTTTTCACACCTCAATGAGTTGAAGGCACTTTCTTAAGAAAGTTCAAATGGAGTTTTTCACCTACGTGGATGCTGCTTTGCAAATATACCATGAAAATTAAGTGAAATTGCAGCAAGCTCTACAGAGTAGTAGTGCTGTACCACCAGATTAGTGGTACTTTTACCAAGATACTTGCTGCCCCAAGTCAATTTTAACTGCCTTTTCTAGTATTTGAGCCAAAAAGCTTTCCCTGCAGATACTACATTACACTGCCAATTCAGTGTGGTTTTACTTGTGAGTAGCCCAGTCTACCTGAAGCTCCAATAAAATTAGTCACACACCATGTAACACAACACTTCCCTGACACCGGAATTCTTTTGGCACTATTTATTTTACTTGCAGTAAAATAAAAAATGCAAAGTACACTCTGCCATTTAATTCAGATCATAAACCAAACCTCACTTAAGTCCATGAAACTGGTATGCTCATTCTGAACCTCCGAACATAAAGTGACTCTGCTTTCCACGTGATTTGCCTCACTGACCATTACATGTACACATCAGAAGAAAGCAACGTAGCTTGCTGAAGGAGAACCTCTTTTGGCAAGAGAGCATATAAAAAGGACACACTAGTGGGATTATCTAGACTGTCTAGAATAGAACCTGTTCCTATTGAGGACACAGCCATGGCAACCAGACAAGATGTATCCCTCTAGACATACCCTATCTGAAAGGGTCTCAGTGGAAACATCAGGCATCTGTGTTTAAGCAAAAAAAAAGTGAACTACTAAAAATCTGAAGCTCAGAGTAGCTGGAGTCTCCCTGCATCCTCAGACTGAGTAGGAGGCCCACCAAATCCCCAGCCAGTTACAGGAGCCCATGATGGCATCCCCCATGATTGCATCCCCAAGATTCAGGAAAGAATTACCAGAGCATGCCCTGATTGTGCTCTGCACCTGATGTTCCTTAGCAAAGTAAATGGCAGAATGTTAATTTTGCATCAGTCACTCTCTAACTACCTGCAGTCCCTCCCTAAATACCTTCCTCAGGCAGATGTCCAGCTGCTTTGTGTTTACACAGGTTAGATGAAACAAAGAATCCACAAAGCGCAACAGTTACCCCTCTGTGAAGCAGAGTATGTATCACAACTGCCAGAACACAAATACGTTTCACTGCTCACACCCTCGTTTGTTACCTACCTACAGTTAGTCACAGCCCAACAACTCTGTGTTCTGAGCTAATGGTTCCTTACTTTTTAAATATTCCTTTCATTTGCACTTCAGGAAAAGCACGAAGCAGATGACAAGGACATTTCAATGTTTTTCTTTCTTCTCAAATCATCTAAGATACTCTGTGTAAAATGTCATCTCTTCAAGCAGTATTTCAGTTATATTTCTACACACTCAACACTGCTACTTGCTCATATTGCTGCAAATTCATTTTTTGTTAATGACATACTCAAAGAAGCAAAGTTTAGAGCTCCTCAACCAAAATGTTCAGCTGTCATTTCATCAAGAAAACCTGGAATAATTCTCTAAGAAGAGAGTTTTCATCCAACACTTTAACCTTCTAAGCATTTTTATGCACCGCAGCTTTCCCCACAGACAAACCATTCATAAAATAGGCCCGTCTCAATCTCTGCTGAATAATTACTGTAATTATTTTTGCACCTCCTAGAGCCACTGCCCAGAAAAGGAACATGACTCAAAGAAAACTAGTTATTCCAGCCCCACTACCCCCAATTACACCTTGTAACCCTGACTTTATCCAGAAACACTCTGACCAGATGCCAGTCTTGAAGTCTTCAGGAGAAAAAAAAGATTTGCCTTTAAGTCAAAACTATGTTTGGTCTCTCACACTGCAGATGAAATCAATATGTTTAGCACACAGCAACCGGAGTTACTTATTCCTAAGTAAGAAGTTATTCAAAATGTGTTATATTTAATGTCACAGTCACCAAAATGACATGGCAATATGGGAAATATGTTCAGGCACTTAACAGGTAGCCCTCAGTGAGGTTATTTAGACCTACTTAAGTACTAAGGCATAGATTAACATTAAGTGTTTAAAAGCTGTATAACCATGAGTTAGACGCTTTTTAACAGCTGGAACATAGACTTTCAAGGCACAAATCACAACAAATCTATTGTGACAAGTTGAGAGATACTCTACACTTAAGTAGCCCTGTCCAGACAAATCTTGTTTTGACTGTCTTCAAAGTTCTCCTGGCTCTAAATGGTTAATCTTGTATCTTCTCAAAAACCCCTCTGGCCATTGTCAGAAGTCCTTTCCTAGTGTGTCTGATTTTACTTCCCAGGTTTCTACAACAGCCACTTATCACAATCATTGGTGGATATTTGTTGGTAACTTCTCATGAGGCAGACACTTGTACTGTAGGGAATGTTGACATTGGGACAAGGCTTGGAGGAACAACACGGACAAATGAAAGTAACAATCCTTGCTACAGATTTAGTCAAGGTGAACTTAGTGATGCCTTGTTTTCCTGTAACAGAAATGCTTACTACGATGGATTCATTTAAAACAGTAAGATACAGTAGACTGTGGCCAACCACTGAAAACTTTTTTTTTTTTTCAGCAGATCATGCATTTCTTTATTAAACTGCATGGAGAGAAGTTCATTTATTCTTCTTATAAACCCTATTTGTCATAATGTAGTATTTGCATTTGGGTGACCTTTCCAGCTCACCACTGAGTACAGCCTCCCTGCTATCACAGGAATCCACACAATCCTCTCCTTCACATTAAGTCATCTAGCTTTATTTTTCAACTACACAGAGGTCTCCGCATTCTCCCCATAAAATAATACAGACAAAAGTCCAAAGAATTAAAAAAATAAAAGCAAGCCTAGTACATTAAGTGATAGTTTATACCCAACTGTTCCCATTTTTCCTTGGCTTACTTAAGCTAAGGAGCCAGAAAAGAAACATTCATGTATCAACAACTTCATTGTATCTTCCTTTATTAGGCCAAACAAGACAAATTCTTCTAATTTCCCTTGGTCAGACACCCTTGCAATTCCTCACCCTTAGTTTTAGTAGCCCTTTACTACACCTCTCCTGGGTTCATTTTAGCTTATATGAATCAGATTCCTACTCTGCAGCAGTAACAGAGAATATCCTTCTGACATGTTTTAGAATTGTCCCTCTCACAGCAGCAGCATTACTCTAAATGCTCCCGTGTGTATGACCAAGTAGATTTTGCAAGTGGTGTCCATCTCAGTTACTCCTGCTACAAACCAGGATTAATTACATTTTTTGTTATCACAAGACTATAACCTTGTACTATAGCACTTGACTCTTGTTTTTACAGGGTAATCTTGTTTCCTACATAAATATCCTTCCTCTGCAGTGCAAATAACTCATATTTTTTAGTACCAAGTAATCCTACTGGTGCTACTTTCATAAGTGAAAATTAATCGAGTCAACCTCCCTTCTCTGCAGCCCTACTACATTCTCTCCTTCCCCAACATCTTCTTACCATCTCATTTGCAAAGTTGCCTCTTCAATAATTCCTTGTGTTTCACTAACAAGTGCAATCTACTAAACTCTTTTTGTCTGGGGAATCTGTCATCTCTCAAAAGAAAATACTAATACTAAAATTCCAGTCCCAGTCCAACTCTTTCTGGAGAAACAGAGTAATACACACTTAAATTTATATATTTTTTCCTTCATATTCTTATCCTTTCAGACAAGACACATTCTCAAGTTGTGCATGCTACTGAAGACATTTTACTTAAGACATAGTACAGAAAAATTTTTGCAGCATTTCACATTTTGCACCTCCCTTAAGCCTCAATAATGTTTTACTCTTAATTACAATGCCCTTGCAATAAGTCAGATGTTCCTGAAAATCTGCATCCATCCACGTTTCAGTATTTATCCAAGCTATCACAACATTTAGTAATTCAGTGTATGAAATATGCTATAAATCTCCAATGCACCAACAGCTACCAAGGCAAATGACTAGAAGCAAGCAGCATTTCCTCACCCATCAAACCTCGAACACGTTATGTAACCCAAGAGCAGCAGCCCCCGCATATGCTTGGAGCACAAGCTCACGACCAAAATGACGGCCTGCTGAACCAGAATGAGCATTTTCAACTTCTGCTGTACCACTACTCCCGTGTTCAGGCCAGATGTAACACAACACACGCAAAAGTCGTTAGCTCATCTTAGGAAACAAAATGAAATGAGAGAAGATAGCAAGTACACTTGAAACCATTTCCTTTTGCTCATCACAAACTGTCATCTGTAACACACGCTTGATTCAATTAGCCAAAATTCACGAACAAGTACGTTTATTGTTTGCCCACTGGAGCCGCACTTTCAACATGCAGCTATAAATGATGTGTTTGAAGTTTTCCAGTAACAGGATTTGTCCTCACAGAGCTGGCATTATGATTTTGAGAAAGGCACGGGTATCTTTCTGAAGGGCTCGCACTCAAATACATGGATGCTGAACTGTGGCTCTCCTCCTCCCCAGTATGTGCTGCATTTTCTCAGGAGTGCTACGGTAAGGAGGGCTTGTTTCCAAAATGGCAACCATCTAGGGTTTTTTTCTGGCTGACGGATATTAAAACAAAACAAAAACAAAAAACCCAAGTAAAACCCCCATCATAACAGCACTCAGCGTTTGGATCGTGATGGCTTGGCACCTACTAAGGGGCGGAAATGTGCTCTGTTTGCATAGCACCTCACACGTGGGATTACAGTGTCTTACTGCAGCCAGGCAAGCAATAAGCAAATGAAATAAAAGAAACCAAGTCGCAAAGAACTTTTAACTCCTTAGTTATGTTTAATGCTGGTACAAAATTGGTTATTTTCTCTGAGTAATTTTAGTGGAGCTCTCAGTACGACTGGGCAGCCCGTGTAAACGCGCACGCTCATGTATTTATACGTGTACCTGCCCACGCTTTTCACGTGGGAAAGATTCAGACAAGAGATCATGAGAAACGCTTCGTTATTCCCATTTGGAATACTCCCCTTCCCCCCCGTCTTACTACACTCCACAGAGTAGACCCCAGCAAAGCCGAACACCGCAGTCGCCCCCAGGCCCGCAGAAGCCCGCAGGCCCCCGCGGGACCTCGGCGTCCCGCCCAGAAGGCGCAGCTCCCCTCACGCGCCGCAAGGGGCGGGGGCCGGCGGCCTTGGGGTCGGGGCGACTCCTGGCAGCGGGGCAGAGCCGGGGAGGAGGCCCAGG
>JANHFX010028361.1:6798-20485 GCA_027560015.1 Chloroceryle amazona
TCAGGGCAGTTGTGTTCAATGCTGATTTTGTATATATTTATATATATCCTTTAAAGAAAAAATAATTATTTTTGTTTTCATTATCGCTGTTTAAGATTTCTTTTCTAATCACTCAGTCTCTCTGCCTTACTCCCTTTCTCTTCCCCTTTGGGGAAGGAGGGGGGTTAACAGAGAGTGTCTATGTCTCAGTGGCTGACCTGACCCTAAACCATGACAATCAGCTACAAGACAGGTAGAATACTTAATGAAAAATAGATGCCTGCATTGTAAACTGGTCTTGCCACCCACTGGGAGTTGAACTTTAAGAGTTAAGGCTAGGGTAGTTTGTGAAATTACAATAACATATACTAAAAATGATTAATAAGGTTTGGATATAGCCCACCATAAAGCACAAAAACATTTAAAAATTCCTCTTTTGTTCTCAGACCCACATGTCATATTCACAGGAGACTTGGTGCCACCATCTTTATTTATACTTAGTTGTTTTTTCAAAAGCTGAGATGCTGAGAAAGGAACTATTTGGTAATAGTTAAGTTGAATATAACCTAAATCAGAATTGGTTTTCTCTCCCAACTGTTTTAATCAGTATCAGCTTGCACCAAAGATCCTTGGGAAAAATTTCTTCTGACATAATCTAGTGGCAGCTTATGCCAAGAAAGATTCTGGCCCTTATTTGGGCACAATGTAAGTTCCATTTCAGATTTATTATGACTTTAAACAATTGATCATCAGCACACATTAATGGAACTTACGTCTTACAATAAGCCTTGTGTAAGCAGAAGTAAAGAGGTTTCCTCCTATATATCTGGCAGAGTAAACTCCTGCATCCTGTGGCTGAACTTGAGGATAGGAGACTTCCAGCTCCCCTGGCACTTCATGCCTGGGTACGGAGTGGATGAAGGAACCTGGGGAAGGAACATGCAGATACAACAGGCAGAAGTCATTCACCCTTTACAGACAGAAGTGAGTTTGCATTTGTTACCGAGGAAGGGCAGTTGGAATGAGCGAAGCAGAAGAATCTATTAATTATGAATTTGATGACAGCTCTTTTAACTATACTTATGTTTTTGTAATTGGAGAGCTGCAAGTGAAAAGGAAGGTAGATGAGGAGATTTATTAGATAAATGGGACAAACGCCTTTGTGTTCAGTGTTGCTTTATGGAAACATTGCTAAAAATCTGGTGGTTATAACAGTTCATTTTGCTCCTTGGCCTTCCCTGAAGTGAGGGCTGATAATCTGTAAAGAGTCTAGTGTGGCTGGGAGGAGTCGAATAGCAAATGCTAGCCAGGTTGTATTTAACCTGAGTAGCACAAAGATTTACTTAGCAGACCAAAGCAAGAACGTAGCACAGGTTCATCTTCCCAGACTTAATGTGTCTCTTTCCCGTTTTATTTTATTTTTATTTTTCACCAAGGAAGCTTTTCTATGTCATTCTATGTTTGCAGTAGTTGGTCATACATGCTTGCTAAGGCCATACCATTTTGTCTTATCTCAACCTACCAAGTAACATTTGAACATGGTTGCTGTCAAAAACAAGCTGCATCCAGTGGACCTCTGGGAGCCCTTCCATTTCAGCCTCCTAGTGCAAGGCTGCTGCAGTCAGCTAATGCCAAGTCCAGCCATCTATCACCAAAACACACCTGCACATGATCATGCACACTGAACTGACAAAGCCAGCTACCAACAGACCCACACAGTAGTACTGTGTGTCTACAGGTACTGCATGTGCACACAGGACTCACATATAGATGAACAACCCAGAAAGCCCAATCCTATTTTCACTTGCCAGCAAGTCAGGCTTGCCAGTAGTTCTTAAAAATTTACACACCCAAAACTAGGTCTTAGCTGACCTGGACCGGCAGTCTCTCTAGTAGCTGATTCTCAGACCTCTTATCCTACTCACTGGGTAGCCTGGCTTGAAATTCACTAGTGTCACACATGCACACACACAAGCACATGCAAATGGGTCTAGCTAAAGCAAATGGCTTTAGACAGTTAGTCTCTACAGTTGCTGGCCCTAGACATACAAGTCCCTTTGACCCTTGACATGTGTTTCCAGTTACTAGGAGACCTGACGTACCTTCTATGCTGGCCTGAAGGTGACTAGGAGATTATAAATGTGCAAACCAGGCAGAGAGCACACTTAACACTGAAGAATAATTTTAATAATGTTTAATAAGGTTGGACCAACTGTAGTGCAGAGCTTGGCCAGACCAGTGGCACCTTTTCCCCATGCTTCTTGCCCCATTTTCCCATGCTTATTCCTTTCCCACTCACTTTGACCCCTCTTTCTCTAAATATCCCAGTTTCACACATGCTCACAATCTCCCTCAATCATGCCATAACACAAGTTTGCTCTTTCCTCCTGAGACCCTTGATAATCTTGCTGCCCACTTTTTATACTTACAAAACCCATATTGAAGCCACTCAGAGCTTTGTGTTCTTCCCTCGGTGGCACTTGGAAGCTGGAGAGCCTTTCCCTTTGATGTTTTCTCTGTTATCTACTACTCCTTAGGGCTTGTGTGTCTATTTGTTACTACTTTAGCTTTTTGTCTTAGTCTTTCATGCTGAATGACCATTAACCAGGTGATATTCTCATCAATCAAATGGCCTTACCTTCTACATCCCATTATAGTTATACTGATAATCAAATTACTTTTTTTACATTAGTGAAATATTTTAGAAGGTAAACAGCATCAGGTAGTATCTTTACTGTTTGCAGTCATACATACTATCATACTATCAACTTGACTATGGTCAAATTTCAGGCAGCCTAGAAGATCTTTACTGAGGATCATAATAAAAACAACTCTTGGGTCAGTTTAGTCCATGACAAGGCATAACAGTTCCTCAAGAAAACAGGGCCAAAGAAAAAGAGCAAAGGATAAAAGTGATTAGTTCTGAAACTGTGGTTTTTTTTTTTTTACATATCTGTTTAGTTACAAGGTGCAAAACAGATTTGGCAGCAAAGCATTAAGAAAGCCTTATGCTCATAGCTTGTTAGTAAGGATCATTTTTTGTGATTTGTTTTCCAAAGCGGCATGTGTTTTTTCAATATCTTAAAGCAATCATGTTTAGACGAACAGTTTCATTCTCTAGACAGTATTTGTGAGGGTCTGCAAGGGGAAAGTGGTACTTTAAATGACAGAAGTGAAAGACTGCAACTGTCAAATATAACAGGACCAGTATTTTCTCTTCTTTGCCAGCTGTTGTATGAGGAATCCTCAGGGATGGTATTTCAGTTGAAACCTCAGGTGGAGAATTTGACCTACTGTCCAGAGTCATGGTTAATTTGGGGGTTTTGGCCAAATTTCCAGAATCTCAGCTAAGGCAGCCCCATGATATAAGCAGTCCTGCTCTGACAATATCAGCTGGTTCTCCTATGAGAAAATGATGACAGGACATCACAAAATTTCCCTGGGGATTTTGAAAGGACGAGGGATGGCAAACTTTCTCCACTGTGCGCTGCCCCGAAGAGTGAATAAAAAGGTCTTTAAGAAACTTTGCTTTGCATTTTTCCTTTTTTTGGGATACTTTTCTCTTCCAGGCTGTAGACAAGTACTCAAAGGATTCAGTAACTGTGGTTAAGGTTGGCCCACTGCAAGCATTTTTCTGCAATGTGCTGAAACTTCCTTACCTCATCCTGCTCTATTTACTCCCTGTATCCTGGTAGCTCACTCTAAGTTAGACTGTCAGTAGACAAAGATGGACCAGTACACCATGTGTGCTTTCCACAACTAAAATTTGTTGGGGTCTAACATTCTGATCAAGTATGTAGGCACTGTGAGTTTTAGTGATCACTGTTTTTCTACATTTCTACGGGAGGTAGATAGCAAACTGCACATATTTCCAAGTGTCAACACACAGCTGAACATGTGATTTAAGTGATGTGTTAGATAAGCTGGTGTCATCAAATTTACAACTTGACTACTTTTTGTAGTTGAATGAAATAATGATTAGATTTTGTTGACAGTTTTGCCTTTCTCATAGCAGATAACTATTACTTAATTGCTTAGCCTGTATAGCTTCATAGAAGCTAAATGGCCTCTAAAATCCGTTTGAAGAAGGAAAGGTATGCATTTGAAAAGCAGTGGAAATGCAAAGAATAATTCAGTAATGAGGCCTTCAGAGTCACACAG
Organism: Chloroceryle amazona; assembly: GCA_027560015.1. Lineage (NCBI taxonomy): Eukaryota > Metazoa > Chordata > Aves > Coraciiformes > Cerylidae > Chloroceryle > Chloroceryle amazona. Next base: position 10,939 of record JANHFX010028361.1, read on the forward strand.
GAAAAAAAAAATAGCTAAAATTTGCAAGGCAAATCTATGAGGGGAGATAGAAGGAAATCAAAAAGGAAAATGAGAAATAAGCAAAAGTATTAACAGAAGATTTGGCCTTCTGGTGGAAGAAGAACAGGACAGGTCAATATGCTGAATATGGAAATAGCTCCTTCAAGGAGCATTAAATGCATGAGGAATTTCATCTGCTCCAGTTGCACATCATGAGCATCATCAGCAATGACTTTCAATATTACATGACACTTGACTAAGACAATGATAGCAGGAAAAGACAAGAGAGAAAGGTTAATTACCATTTTTGTAGATCACTGCATCTTCCTCTTTTGCTGCCATTCTGATGAAGGAAATATTAACGTGCTCTCCCTTATTTGCTGTAACAGTTAATGCCACAGGGTGGAATGAGGCTGAAAACAGAACAGGACAGAAGTATGGGATAAATAGCAGCAGATTGTCTCTCTGTCTAGTCTCTGGGTTGAAAGCTGAATATGGTTTACAGCATTACTGTGATTCAGGTTTTGTTAGAGCACACACTATCACCAGCAATCTCAACTGTATGTTTTGACGATGATGGAGGAATCACCTATACTCTGAAACAACAGACTGCCACTAGAACCTGAGCTATGAAATTAAACCAAGAAACTGGATTTTAGCTGAGTAACTGAAAACACTTCCTAACTAGGAGCTCCAACTGGCTGTAAAACACTTTCCCAAGTTTCTTCATCCCTTGAGACATTTTTAAAGCAGACTGGTTAAAGTAGGGAATAAGCTGTCACTGGTAAATACCCTAAGTCACTCGGTTCTTTTCTGTATAAGCTTTATGATGCAGAACAGTCAAAATAGGTCAGGAGATCATAGTCTTGCAGGGTCTGGGGGAGATACAGTAAGACAGACTAGGTCTGTGCTTGTGATAGGTCAACACACTCTCTATAAATACGAGAGTGTTGGTTTGCACTAGAACAAAAGAAAAAGACTTATTTGCATGTAGTGATACTTTTACCAAAATATTCTCCTCTGAAAATGTGTCTTAAGTCTGTTCTGCATCCTGGTTTTGTTCAGTTCCTGGGAGTCTCATTCTGCTTCAACCTCTCTCCTCAGCAAGGTTAGTGGGACCTTGCTGACAGAAAGGTAGGAATCCTTGAAGAGCTATTCATACATCTAATTGGCTCTGCATTTTCACAGGTTCCATTTCTATTAAAGTAAAATTTATTTCACATGAATATTTTGCTTAGGGAACAGATACACAAGTTAGTATGAATGGATAAATAACTTATTCATAACAAAAATTGTCATTTATCTATAGTCATGTCTTTTTATGGGGGTTTATTTTTCCAAAATTGTCAGTAAAGTATGCTTTGGTTCATATCAATGGTTACAAAAAATAAATTTGGAATGTGGTTAAAACTTTATGGCAAAGAAATGCACAGGGATAGATCAGATAGCAGAGAAAAACATGCTGAACTTTGTTATGTATGAAATAGAGCTGTACAAAATGAGCAGATAGATGATGGTACATCAAAATTCGTATGAAGCTGAAATTATGCTAGTACCTCTGCAGTATTATTTTGTAAACTCTGAGAGGAAAAACAGGGTAGTATTTTTTCAATATTTGAAGAAACAACATATTAATACTTCCATTTCAAAATGGCATTTTAATTAAAAATCAAAAGGTTTGTGTTATGTTATATGATATAAGAGCAAGAAAATTTGAGAAAAAATGAAGACCTTTCTATCAGTGCAAGCCAACCTCTCTCCCAGAATTTTATTTCCTTGAGAATTTTGACTTTGTAATATTTTATTTCTGATTTGAAATACGACAACTATTGAAAACTCACAGCTCTTTGCAGAATGGAATTTCCATCCCCTGTGCAGTTCTAGTGTTTATGCTCTGAATCTCTGCCATGTGTTTTCATTTCTACTGTCCAGTTGACTTCAGCAGGACTCTTCTTTCATGATGAATCTATTGAGCATTTGCTATTTTACTCATGTACATCTTAGAGAAACAGACTTCTAATATAGATAAATGAAATCAGATCTTGTTAGAAACAGGCAAACAAAGCCTGAAAGTGGTCCCAAATTACTGTCGACTCCTGAGTTACAAGTTATTTATGAATAACAAATGCATGGTGAAAATCATGATCCATTTAGGAAAATTGAACAGCTTTCCCAGAACTGCATTGCTAGTTACAAATGATCCTAAGTGGTTCAGTTGCAGTGTTTTTTGGACCAAATTTAGTAAGCAAGTCATTACTAATTGTTTTAACACGATATTAAACTTTTGTAGTCTCTTTTTTTTTTCCTTTGTATGTTCTCTAGCTTAACCACAAGTCTTTTTTTTCAGAGTATTGTTACAGTAGAAAGAAATGCACATTCCCAGTTCCAAAGTATTTTTAGATTGTGACTTGTAAATCATGGTTTCACATCTCAACTGTGCCAATTCCTTATAGAGACATAATGAACAGGGTCGCAGGGCAAGTGTCATAATTCTCTGTCACTGGCATTTCCATTATTGTCCTTCTGCCTGCTCTAGAGAGTTTCAGTGGGGAGACTCAATTGTATATATGAAAAGACACATTTATTGTGTAGAGATATTGCATAAATTATATTTGACTAGATGTAGAACAGGCTATATAGCTTTCTATTATAGATATGTGTGCTATATGCAACATAAGCATTACTCCCCATACATACATAAAGTATAATCTGTTCCTGCTCATTACATATATATATATATATGTATATATGCGTGGCCATAGTGCTACAATACAAAGAATTCAGGAGAATGGATTGGTTACTTTCAGAATGCCACATGTGCAGAGAAAACCGGGAAAATTAACATTATCTTTACATATTATATATTATTGTCTTTACATATTATATAGTAAAACACTGTATCTGTATATCTGATATTAGGTACATAACCAGGTAGATGATAGTTCCCAGTAAAGTCGGTTGGGCTACCCAAATGATTAATGTTTAGTGAGTGAGCCACTTCTTGCCCTCGGGCTAAAAAAACAGTGACTGGATTTTCAGAAATGCTAGTCCTTCCTGAGCCTTTTGTGTCCTCAATGGGATACTGCACATTTCAATTTTTGTTCATTTTTTGGTGTTGAAAAACACATTCTGCCTTTAAAAATTATTCAGACAAAAACAGTAAAGGGAAAAAGCATGTTTCCAATACAGATGCTTTGCCAAATCTCACAGTACTTCACTGACCTCTTCTTCCTCTTTCTGCACACTTTAATAGCTTTGAGAATTTCTGTTGTGACTCTTTCTCACTCATCTAACCTGATTAGATTGTAGCATTCACCTATCAGCTGCTAACAGAAATTTTGTCAGTGAAATCTTTTGCAGAGAAAAATCTGAGAAATTGATTCAAACCCAGAAATTATTCAAAGAAACTGACCTAATGTTGGTGTCAGGGGTGTGTTATTTCTGGTTAGAACAACTTCCATCACATAGGAAGATCTCAAAATTTGATGCCTTTAAATTTGCTGCTTTTACATCCACAGATACCAAGTGCAGAAACTTGATTGATTCAAAGACATTCTTCCATCCATGGAGGTTGTTCTACATGTTAGGCTCACTGGCATTCTGCCACAGGCAGGGTCACGTTGACTTTCCATGGACTCTTATCTTATCTCCTCCTTATTGCAGCCTCTTTTGAAACAATGAAGCTGTCAGCGTGCATCTGCAGAGCTTTCTTGGTGACCAGTCCAACCCTTCAAAGACTACATTTGGTCAGAGAAAGCTTAAGCCAAAGGAAAATTCACTTGTCCTGACTGTCTTGCTTCTAACATTCTCATGCTAAAATAAATAACTAGAGAGTAGCTGTAGTTCAGACAAAAGGAACACATCTGTTTCTAAATTTGCTATATAATTTCAGATGATACTAAGAATTATAATTGTTCTCACTAAAACCTTATAAAGGAAGATTAAAAGTGTCAAGTCTCCTCACAGACCAGATGCCATGGTACAAAACATTACCAATACAGTGCAGCATACTAAAAATTGGCTAATTTCAAAACTAAAAAGTTTCGAAAACCTTTATTTGCTGCAGAAAATTAGCCAAAATGTGTTGCACTTTTTGTAATTTATGGTGACCTCTGCTTTGGAACTTGTCCCAGAAGTCTAATGAGGTCCAGAAAAATTATGCACATAAGAAAATGTAATTTAATTGCTAGAGTGCTGGACCCTGAAAATCCCACCTTCTCTCCCCACCATCTCCCTGCCATATCAATTTCTTATACTGTGCATAGCCTTAAAACCCAAACCAAGCAAATAGTGAAATCCATAGTAGATTTTTCCAAATAACCTTCTTAGATTTTGAGAAACTTCTCTGGAGTTTCTTTCCAGTGTTGAGTTGGATTGTTTTTTTTCATAGTGACACAGACACTGTGTTGGAGAGCTGTAGTTTTACTGAGCCGTAGATGAGGCAGTTATTTTCTAGGCTCAGGCTGCCCAATCATTTTAAAAAAGGATAGTGATATTACATCTCAGACCTGTCAAAACTTTAAAATGGAAGTATGTTTAGAAACATATGGGATGTGAAAAACACAGAGCAGGAGTTACTGTATGTGATATTTCATAGGGTCAGTAAGGCCAATGTTTGCTTTATTTGCCCCCTGACTTTGTGTTCCTGGCAGTAGCTAGATACAGGCAGAATTCCTACAGATGTCTAACTATTGACTAGCACCTCCCGCTTGTGTCAGCCAGGGATATCTGCCAGTCTGCAAGCAGTGACATGCAAAATTCAGAATTGGCCACAATGTAGTACCTCCCAATGGCATCTTCATGGTATGTATCCTTGTCACCTCATCCTTGAGTTTTCCTTCACAGTAATATGCTCCAATAGTTTCACTGGCCTGTTCCCTCTTCCACACCACTGTTTTGGCTGTTGCTCTCTTTGAATCTTCATTAACTTCCAGAGGTTCCCGGTGCTGGTTTGTCACATCTTCCTGGTCTCGGTCTATTGTGATAGACTCACGGGAACGCCATTTGGAAGTGATACAGATAAGTGATGTCTCCGAGTTGCCCACCAGAGGGAATGAATTGATCAGTATGAGGTCCAGTGCTGCTTCTACTTTACCTGATTTAAAAAAGAAAACAAAACAGTCTCTGGCAAGGTGTTACAGATGTAGTTTTTCAAACGTGAATAGCAGGAGGGAACTACAGCTCTTCTACAATCTACAGATTGCAAATAACAGGAGTTTCCCTTTACTTTTGAAATTCAGGGTAAGGAGAAGGGAAACAGTAACGTATTTTCCAGCTGAAACAGGAAGACTAGTTGATTTCTTTATTCATCACGTCTGTTTTCCTGCTTTGGATACAAATGTATTTTGTATTTACACAGAGAGACCAAATATTCAGTGCCACTCAGCTTCCAAATGTTCCTCTGATTGGAAGGCAGGAACATAGTCTTAGATAAGGGTGGTCAAGAAGTCTTAGTGCTGACTGCAGTCTTTGCATGTGTCTCTGTAGTGATTAGGGCCAAGGGAGGAGGTTCTTCTCCACTTTCAGGGCCAGCAACCACTCTGGGGACTGAAGTATCTTGACAGCACACTGACAGTCACCACACCCAGCCAGCTGGCCACAGTTACCACTATGTAATGTGCCAGCCCAGATAACCTGCAGTTAGTTACATAATAGAGAAATCAAACCTTCTGGAAAGGATGCAACGGCCAGTTTAGTAAATATTGCATAAAAGTACAGATTGGCAAAGTTAATTCATCCTGCTTCATGTTACAAAAATAAATCTTTTGAACAAAGCTAAAGAAGTGTGTGATAGAAATGAAGCCAGGCTCGTGCATTCATTTTATAGGGCATTTATCTCAACCTTTTAACTTTTAATACAATGAGCATATTTTTTCTTTACTGTGGGCCTAATGCATCAACTGAAGGCAGATGTAATCCAAGAGACATCAGCACTAAGCATGGAGAGCTTCAGTTTGTATCAGAAGGGTAGAGATGGCAGGTAGAGATGGTATCATGGTAGGTAGAGATATTCTTAAAATCATAAACTTCAAGATCCTGATTTCTGCAAACTTTTGTGTAGCTCAGAATCAAATTTGGATCCAAGGCCTGTGACTGACATGATTATCTGTGTTGAGGTCAGGCAGGATGTTGCAGATCAGAACTGAAACATTTCTGCCTAGCATCCACAGGGCACAGAGATACAAACCTCTTTCCAGTACAGATGTATGGGCCCAATCTGTGGGGTCCTTCAGAGGATGGCGGCTCAGTCAGAGCTCCTGTTCCATTTCTCTAACATTCCTCTGTTCCTCTGACTTCCAGCATAGATTGAAAGATGTAAATAACACCTCTTTCCCCTCCCCTGCATCTCAACCTTTTAATATGCTGAGAAGAAGTAATAGAAGTCTGAGTTCTAAGGACTATTTTCATGTTGCTTTTGATCCCTATGCAAGACATAGCAAAGAAATATCATATCAGATTCAAGACATTTGTTGCATAATTTTCTATTTCTTTAGTAATACTAATCCTGTAACCAAGGTGTAGAACAGCCATAGCTGAGGCATATTGCTTATTTACACTTGTGATTATTCCAGATGAATCAAAATCTAGCTACTGATGGATAAATAGTGTTCTGAGTGCTTGTCTAAATATTGGTGGTTTTTTTTGTCACATTAAGCATTGCAGAGTAACCCAGACACCTGTGTGAGGCAGATGCAGCAGAGATGGAGTTTCATGTCTTCCTGGAGAAATAGTAGGAGGCCCTTTTGCATCTAAAAGGCAATAATATCTATGCATAAATATGGAGTCATATGCCAAGCATGATTTGGCAGCTAATGCTTCACAGTTGGAATATATTGCAAGCAGAAATTAAAATATACATAAATGAAAGTTTTGCACTAAGAAAAGCTATGCTTTAGGTGTATTTTGGAAAAAAAAAACAAACCAAACAAAACAACACCCTAGCAGCACAGTAACTTAAAGGCAACTCATTTATTCAACTCAGAATCTAGCAGGCGTTTTAAAGTCATCCTCAGGCTTCCAAGGTGATAAGACAGCTTTCTTTGATTCCACTGAGAGCAGCTGCGCTAAAGGTGTGGAAAAAGAACAAGAACAAAAACAAAAAGAAGAAAAGCAAACAAAATTTCCAAACCAAACCAAACAAAACAAACACAACACAAAACAAACAAACAAACAAAACAAACAAACTAAACAAACAAAACAAAGCAAAACCAACCAACCAACCAAACAAAACCAACCAAAAAAAAAATCTTATATTCACTCAACTGTCCTTGCTAAAAAGGAATTTACCTGGTCTGGCAAAACCTTGATGTTAATGAAGACTTTGAGTATGTAAAGACCAAATAAGGACAATGGGATTTAGGTCTCTGAGGAAAGCACAAAAAATACAGACAGGAAAGGAACTGTCTCTGTACCAGTGACAATCCACTGTGCTTCCTTGAAAAATTCCTTTGATTCCTGCCCTGGTCCTTGAAGAACTGACCTTATCAGGAAGGCAATTTGCTGTGTGTGCAAATAGATTTTGAGAAGAGAAAGAGCATTTGCAGAAGGCTAATGCTGGAAATGGGAGATACCATGCAGAGAGAGTTCATTGGCCAGTATATATGCACAAGCTCTTTATGGTGTCCTCGCAGCACAAACAAATTGTCATCCTCTAAAACATTAAGTTTAAACAATAATGCACACACTACAGCCCAGATGGCAAAATGAAGGGAGACCTTTGAAGTTCATCTTGGTCCACTCTTTACTACAGGATCATGCTCTTTCTAGGTGATATTTGGCTGTGTCTTTTAGAGCTTCTCTAGCACATATTCACCTGGTGTTACTGTGTTGAACAGAGAATATGTATCACACTGTTTCTGCAGCCCCTGTGTGTTTTCATTCCCGACCAAAATGCCATTTATACAGGCACAGATTCATCAGAGTCTTGTGCCGTGTTGCACCATCAAAACTCAACCAGGACCAGCTGGAAGAAACAGCTCTCAGAAATTCCCTGGAACACATCCCAGACACTTTCTGCTCAAAGAGCAAGAAAGTCTCTGATAAAGTTTAAAACATCACTTCCCTAGATCAGAATTGATGTTAGACACGAGTTTGGGAATAAAACAATGCAGCAATCTTGAGCTGAGTTAGTTTAATGCCACAGATGAGTACACATAATCTTATCAGAAAAGAAAAGTGCTATGACTTGTCCTTTCACAAAGTACCTGCCCAGATACTTCCAGATTTACACTGTTGACCCTTGTCTGGTCCTCAGGAAAACATGGAAATACTCGAGACATTTTCTAGTTAATATGAGGCCTTTGCAAAGTTGCCTGTTAAATGGATCAGTGTTCAACACTGTGGAGCGACTATCACTCTACCATAGCAAGAAGCCAGAGTGGTCAGGTCTAAGATGGTACAGTAAAGGATAACCATATTGCACCACGCTCAAACATGTACTTAATCACTAGTGCATGTTTGCAATGTGTACTGAGAATGCAGAGTTATGAGTAATTTTTTTAGTTATTAATTATTACTGAGTACTAGTAGGAGGAAAGAAATTGATTACATATAATACATCAAATGATGTATTTATTTTCCTTATATTCATAGAGCTCTGGTTTTCATTTCTTGAAGTGACAATAAGCTGGAAGTCCTTCCCTTAGCATTTGGAGCATAACAGAGGAAAAGAAGAGCTGTGGTAAGAGGTAAATGGAAAGATTAATACTTTTAAAGCACCAATTATATAAGAGTAGAGGGGAAATAATTCTCGTAAATGCCATCCATTATTTTTTCAGGTGAAGCAAAGGGGATAAATGGTGATGTGATTTAAAATGCTTAGGCTGTTAATTTTCATTTATTTATTTATTTATTTATTTATATTTCTTCTTGAAACACAAATTATTTCTGTTATTAACTACCTGGGAATATGAATGCAAAACCTATAGATAGTTTACAAGCAAGGACAAAGTAGAATTTGTGCATATTGTTGCATATGTCACTATGGGATTTAAAAATCATTTTGAGACTGATGGAAGCATATGTCCCAGACTGTCAAGTCATAAACCTCTCCTCCTTCAGGTTTCTTAAAAAACAGAACCAAGCACTCCCTCTGCTTGAAAGAATAAGATTTTGATTTAGAACAAGCTTAAGCTGTTAAACAGCCTGGACCTCAGTGTTTCTCATTATGTTTTGTTCTGTAATTACAAGTTCATATGTACCCTTCTCAATTGTATGTTTCTGTATAAAACTACACACCAGATTAAAATAATTTAACTGATCTATTTAGGAATACAAATGGCAATCATGCAAACAGCTTTGCTGAAAAAGTATAGCATTTGATTAATTCTTAGTGAAGTACTGAATAAATTTAAATATTTTTAATTAACTAATTAGCCAGTTTGAAAGATAATCAACATGGAAGTAATGTAAACAAAGTACAAAGAAGTTAACAAAATAGAAAACAAATTCCCATGTCTTCTCTTCCTTAAATAAAAATAAATATATATAAGAAAGGAAAGGAAAGGAAAGGAAAGGAAAGGAAAGGAAAGGAAAGGAAAGGAAAGGA
>JANHFX010028361.1:23368-38307 GCA_027560015.1 Chloroceryle amazona
GAAATTAAATTGTATCAAAAACTTAATCCATCCAGCAAGATAAATTATGACTAAATACCCAAACAATCTAATATACATGTATATTTATATGTATATGAAATATATATCTAAAACAATAGCATATGACATCACTTCTGAATGTAGTGTGATTTCATTTCACCCTTTTAGATTTTATTCCTCTGGGTCTGCTGAAATGCCTTTTCACTCCTGACTATTCCCAGCTGCTGAAGTGGCCTTTGGAAACACAGGCTTCCCAAGAGCTACTCTACCTCTCACTAGGTCTGAACCAGACACATACCAAAAGCAAACTCTAAAGCTAAAAAATAAAGTAACTGGAGAGAATCAGCCCACTTTTGTAATTCAGCTTATGGTAGGTGCACAATGCCGCCTAAACAGGCTGAAGCTGTTGGTTTTGGCTTCTAGCTGCAGAATCAAGGAGCAGTGAATCAGGTCACAGCTGGAACATTTTTCTTTGCAAACATATAGCCAACAATGTAACTAAAGCAAAACAGCTCTTTCTCCCAGAAGACAGATCCATCAGTTTTGTAGGCATGATTGTCCTAACAGAACTGTTCAGAAATATCAAAAATTCAGTGAGTCAGAGATCTAACCAGTGATCCCTGTGGCAGGCCCATTACTTTTGGATTAGCTGAAGGCTATATCTCAGAAAGAGTTTATATTCCATGAACATTTCAGTCTCAAGAAAAAGGTGCCAGGATACTGTTCCCTCTGGGTAGATAACCTGAGTGTGGCAAACAGATACAAATGCTGGGTCTCACAAATCAAGAACACTCCAGGAAAAAGGAATGAAATCCATTTTTAAATTTTTCTTGAAATTCACATTAGTAATTTGATAATTTAGGTGTCTGAAAGGTTGTCAGTGTAATATCTAGTCAGCATAGTTGAGAGGAAAATCTCAAGTGTGGTTTTGTCTCCATGGATTTGACTGTGGGAGGGTCAAAACCCCAGCACTGCAGCTGTAGGACAGATTGAAGTACAGGTGCCATTTTGGTCTGACAGCAGCATATTTGAAGAAACTCACACAGGCCTAGTCCCTTTATTTACGGGAAGAATGACATTCATGTTCACTTTCACAGGCATGTATTAAAAAGAAGGTTAATACAGGTTTTCTTTTCTTGGCTAAGTTAAGCTTCAGAAAAGAAAAACAAGTATTGAAACAGATTAGAACTTTCTACTCTAAGAATTATGATTACTTGTCATTTTGAAGAGTCTACAGCATCATAATGGTGCTTGTCTGTCTGGTAATGTATGTTAAAAAACACTTAACTTGCTAAAAATGAGTCACATAATAGTGATAATATATACTTTTTTTTTTTTTTTTTTTTATAAAACCTATTATCCCAGAGAAAACACAGCCGTCAACAAGGTGACAGAGAGCTACCACTGGATGCCACTACACTGTTTCCTCCACAATTACCCTTTCTTAAAAGGGTAATATAACCTCTTGAGTACTTTACCATATATGGGTCAAATAACTAAATCACAAAAAATAAAAGGAAAAAAAAAAGAAAAAAAGAAAAGATCAGTATTTTTAGAAACTCACTTGATCTAAGAGTATTGGTAGAGCAAGTTATAGCACAGAAGATTCTGTCTGTCTTGGAGATTGGAGACATTTGACAATTTATTAGTTTCCTGCCAAAAATAGTCAAAGAAATATGTTTGGAACTGTTTTTAATTGTTTCTAGTTTCCACAAATTTTTTATTGGTGGTGACCATCTTGCTAAAATAAGGTTCCCTTATGAACATTTCTGAGAGTTAGCCCATGGTGAGAAGCTGCAAGCAAATTTCCAGGCCATCCAAGGATGGTGTAAGGTAAATAGCAAGTTCTGACACTCATTCATTGCTTTGTTATCCTTTGTCCTATTCCTTCCAAGGGAATCAGTGAGTCTGCAGTTCTTCTTTGATCAGGGATTAGCAGCTCGTACCTAGTCACAACGCTGGGGTCTGTATCAAATGGATGCTAGGAGCCTTTTGATTCTACAAAATGTTAACTGGAGCAGAATCAGCCATAAGAAAATCATGTGATAATGTTCAGTCTAATTTCAAGAATCCCAACAGGATTAAATTCAATCCCTTGCCAGTTTAACTGAACATTTGCTATAGCAAGCAGTGACTGTATATACAGTGCAAAAGTGAGGATTTGTGTGTATTGTGCATGCTATTATCCAAAACAGATCTTTAACTACAGCTGTGAATGTAGTACAGTTATTAAAAAAAAATAAAAAATTGAAGGACATTTTGCAATGGGAGCCAAGCAGATGGTCTTCACCTTGGAAAAGGGTGGAGTGGATTTTGTGTGCCTACCCAGCAACACACCCAGAGAAGCCCATGATCACTGGGGAAAAGGTTAAGCCAGTTCACTGTCTGTGCTGAGTGTAAAGCCTCCCCAGCTCAGGGAATGTCACTCCTGCTTTCCTGAACTCCGCCTGCAGTATCTAGAGGAAAGCGGGCTCACATTGTCTTCCACTGCTCGCCCCAGGAAGCATGATATCATTCTCAAACAAAAGCGGGAAAGCTGACAGATCTATTGAGATGGGTGTGACCACAGCACACACCTCGCTGGTCAGCCCTTGTGGAAAAGGCAGTGACTGGCAGCTCTTCCGTACTGAGTTGCCTTCACTGTCCATGTTTACAGTTAATCTCTGCAGTCAACTTTTGTTTCTTCTGTATCTGTGACTTAATGAACATTGCTTGCTTTCTGCATCAGTTAGATATATGCTACCACGTAAAGAAACAGAAGAGAAAAGGCAAAATATCTGGGGTAACTGGACTTTCTTTTCGCCTCTTCATCCATAATGCTTACAGCATCAGATGGCTCCATAAAGTGAAATGCTGGAAGTAATTTGATGACCACATAGTTTGAATCAACATGCAGCTAAAGAATAAAGAAATGTAAGCCACAAAAGAGTAGCTGGTAAACTATATGCAGTCTATTACAGCAATGGCTAGGCAAGAACATTTCCAAACATGCATTCAACCAACTTTAAACACTTTTTCTTTTTTATTTCCCCTGTATTAATCTTTAGTCTTTTTATAGATGGCAAAAATAATGTCTCAAACTCATTTGTTCGTAATTTCACTTAGTTATTAACATGCTGTTATTCAAGAAGACATGGAAATTACAAGACAAGTTACAGAACAATGAGAACGTCTGCCTTTTCTTGCTACTTTCTCGCTTTCATGGCAGCACAGCCTGTAATTTTACAGCATATGCCCTTTTTACTGTGAGATGGAACAACCTATGTATATCTCAGTGAATGGTTAGGAGTGAGTTAAGAATGTAAGCATATCATGTTCACTTTTTCAGGTTTTGCTTGATACATTACCGAGAGGAAACTGTCAAAAATAAAAATATGAAGGATGAAAGCAATTCTCAAACACTGAGCAACTAAGAAACTGATGGGAAGAGCAGAGCCTTCTCAGGGTTCTATTTGTGACAGTTTCAGCAAAGCATCTCTAATATAAATGCTCCAAATACTATAAACTAAATCTGCATTAGTATAATCTCACTGTATACCTTTCTGCAGATGTTTTCTGACAAACTTCTGACATTTACTGATAATACTAAATCATTCTTTACTTGTATCTAAAGTGTCATTAATTGATTTTAAATAATCTGCATTTTTATGCTCTTTTTATGCACTGACTTTAATCTAGATTCTAGTTGTGGAATCTTGCTTAAAAAAAGATACTAGAATACCTAGAAACATCACCATTTCCTACCTCACAGCCAGTCCTTCAAATCAGTCACAGAAAAAGTCAATATTTAATCTGTATTCATAGCAGATATTCTTCAGGAAAGACATCAATAGTTTCAGAGTAATGATCTTTGTGAAAAACTTAACACCATTAGACAAAGGACAAACCCTATTGAAATGTGTGTGTGTGTGTCAACAAATTACTTCAACAATTAAAAGAAGGTAGCAGTCAATTCTAAATGTTGCTAATTCCTCCCCAGTAGCTTGGCCACAGTCCTATCCTCACTCACTGTAAGAGTGCTGCACATAGATAAGTGAACTCACTGAAAAAACCCACAAGTATTTAAATCAATAAGATTGAAAGATAAGTGCTGGAGTAAGGAGTAGGGAGTCATGCATTTTGTCTGCACATTGCGTGAGAAGAAAGAAAGGCATATGACAGGTCGAATAGAGATATTAAAAGCAAAGGCTTACCTAAAATCATCAGGCTAAATCCATAGAGAACTAGATGTGCTAAAGGGTCCATGCTTTCCAGAATATATCCATCCAGTTCTTGCTGTCACTCATGGAGTTTCCTTTTCCTGGGATAGATGTTTACTGGTTACTTTTCTCCTGCATGGTATGCAGTTTACAAGTCAGCGGCAAGAAATTATAACACTGGCGCAGGCTGGAACAGTCTCATATCTGTCTGAGTACAGGGAGTTTAAGTTCCTTTTTCCTGTTTCCTTTGTAGATTAGGATGGGAATGGCAGGCACTTAAAGGCATTTTTTGTATCAGCGGGACTACAGGGCAGCACAAATCCCATCCATGCAGCAATACATCAAAACAGTTATCTGGAGCTGCTAGAGAAGCAGAGGACTGCTGTTGGTCACAGTCAGCAAAATAGGAACAATAAAGGCATCCTCCAGTAGGCGGGAGAGTGCAAGTAAAAAGTGTTTCCTCCACCTAGGTACAGGAGGTGGAGAGTGCAATCCCCTTCTCAAAGTGCAGATCTACTAATTTCTCAGGGTGCTATCATCTTTTCCCCTACTTACTTAATCCACGTGTAAGCTACTGGCTACAACACGTCTCAGTGCGCAGTAATAAAAATGTGAAGTAAACAGAGATAAAGCTGAATCCAGTACAGACCAAAGACAGACAACAATCCAGCAAACTACTCCACTAGTTAATGTGCTTTACTGGAAACAATTTTTCTCTATGTTTGATAACTGGAAACAGACTGAAAATTTGTTGCAATAATAAATTGCACCCAGCATTATTATGACTTCAGTGGGATCAAAATGCCACAACACTCAAGGGGGTCTCAAAACTCAGAAGCTGAAACAAAACATAAGGAAAAAATACAACAAAACACATGAAAAATTAATGAAATAAATGGAAAGGCAGCACTCAGCTATAAAAACAGAATTGCAAAAAGAGGACAATCTTATTTACCACTTGACTAAATATAACCCATGACAATGTAGCATTTGAAAGTCCTGTAGTTTTGCCAAGATGCTAACACCCAGAATGACTTTTACAGAAGTATAGAAAAGAAATTCTTAGCATCATTTTCAAAATGGGATATGGGTTGATCCTACTTTGATTTGATTTCCTTAGGAAGAACTTTTAACCTTCAATTGTTGTGAGTTTCACAGGGGAAGTCCTTTACACCCAAGATCTATTGTCACATGGACACAAGCGTATCACCTACAGCAGATTTCAATGCATTAACGAAGAGCGGCCCCTCCCTCCCCCAGTAACAACTGAAAGAGACCAAGTAGGAACTTAAAGTAAAAATACCCTCTGGGTGCAGAAACACTGAGTGACACTACAAACACTACTAAAATCCATTTTCAGGTTTAAGGAAGGCAAAATATAAGATATTTACCTGGTCTGGTTCCAGACCAAAATACACACATATAGTTTTTGAGCTTTGATTTTTGAGAACATTTTCTTCTACTTCTAGTCATGAAGAGACAGTGATTATCCACACTTCAATTGCATATTAGCCTTTATAAGCCTGCTAGTACAGGCCTGTGCAGTATCTGAATGCACAGTGTATTACCAGATACTAAGTATTATTTTAATAACTATCTAGTCTGTTGCTCATTCAACCTACTTCTGTCACAGCCTATCCTTCTATTTTTTCAGTGGTGGTACCTAGGTTTGAGTTAGAACAGAATTAATTCTGTTCAGAAAATTTACTTTTCAGCTAAGTTCCTCTAACTAGCTTCACTGCCTGAAGTCAGCAGCCTGTTTTCCCAGACAATGTCTGCTGCTGGCAGGGATAACACCCCATGTTTAGAGTTACTACCAAGGACTGGTGTGCAGACCAAGGCTGCTGCTGGATCTTCTGTACCACGCTGGGGGTGCAGAAAGTGAAAGGCCGCACCTGCAGGGAGGAGTGGTCAGGGCAGGCGACCCCAAACTGACCAACAAGGTATTCCATCACATATACATCATATTCGGTATAAAGCGGAGGGATCATGAATGTGAAACTCAGCTCTTCCTCTTCTTCAATGCCCAGCATCTGAGGAGGACTCTGTCCATTCTACCTTTGACCCTGATTCATGACCCTGATCCAGCTTCTGAACACAGTTCATGTATGCCACTGGACCCAGTCTGGGTCTTCAGTGCCTGTTTCACAGCATCAGTGGTGATGGTGATGTAAATGTCATCAAGGATGTTGGGTTCGATACTGGGTTTTATATATTTGTATATATTCCATTTCTATTGTTATTAATTTCATTTTCATTAAAGCTGTTCTAGTTTCCTTTTCTAATTGCTAAGTCTCTCTCCCTTATTCCCTTTCTCTTTCTCTTTGAGGATGGAGGGTGTTTAACTGAGAGCATCTGTTACAGGTCTAGCAAATGGCCCTGACCCTACACCATGACAGGTGAGGGGTTAAACAATTTCAGTCAAGGCTGTGGCTCTCCAGATTTTTACTGTGAGCTTAGAGGAGGTTTTAAGCTTTTCACTTAAATATCACTCTCCAGGGCATAAGCAGGTCACTGAGGAGAAATGTATCATGCATCCATTTTTAATTCACCTAAAACCAAAGCAATGTTGATGCCGATTTTGCAGTATGCATAATAGATGAGGTCAGTTATTCACTATTTTTTGATGAATCAGCTTGTGCCTATGGATCATTTAATCTGCTGTGATTAGGTAGCTATCTTCAGGGTGAGAGTGGACAGCCGAAGTATGCAATACTCCACAAACACAAGAAGGTTGCAAAGAGTGGCTGAAACCAGAGGAAAGGAAATACATACTTAGCCAAGTCTGAATTTGGCTGGGACACCAGCCTCAGCAGGCTCAGGTATTTGCTTTGTGTTTCATGACATGATTTCATTTTTGAAGAAATAAAGAATAGCATCTATGATTCAGCAAACATTGAAGTACTTGTTTATGTGTAATAGATATTTAAACTTAGATCTCTTTCTATGTGGAAAGCTTTTAAGTGACACAGTTTTACTATTGCTCTGGTCAAAACTAACCACATGATAAGCTTTTCTTAGACTGTGGAATTCAAAGGATTTCACTTTTCTGCCTTATTGCTACTCATATTTAAGCAGCTGCCAGCCCTACCTTCCATATTCTCATGCTTATATTTCAAGCTATTACAATATGATCCCTGCAGATCATATCAATTTTCTGTGTTGTGAACTAAAAGCAGTGTGAGCTGATCGTCCTGCTGACTACAGAACAACACAGGGGTGTAGCAATATTTTCTGTACCCTCCACCAGGCAGCAAGGATATCACAGCAGAATCCCATACACAAGGCTATCTCTCAGTAGCTAGTTGCCAGCTTATGCTAATGTCTCTACAAACAAGAGGATCCTAAACCTCAGCCTACATTCACTTTTGAAGAACAGAATTGGAAAAAGCATTCTGGCAAAAACAAATTGCCAGTGAAGAAACGAGTCTAAAAGTGAGGATGTCAGGAAGAATAAAATATGATAGCTTAGTTAGTTGAGCTATTGTTGCATGTGAGGCTAGTAGAGGCTGTTGACTACTGGTCTGGCCAATGATCATGTCCATGGCACATTCTCAGATGGGCATGTAGACGCATTTGAGGACTCTGTCTTTTCTAAAGGTACTTGGAAAGACTCAGAAAGGCTGTCCAACCCCATGCAATTTCTAAAGTGTTTCCCTCAGGAACATCAGGTTTATTGGTGGCTAACTGCTAACACATATCAGCATTTACATCTAAACACCCATCACAGTGGCATGAGTGAGTTTTTAAATTAGCTACAGCAGGGAAACACACTGTCTTTCAACATGTAAATGTAACCCTAGCATTAAACATGGCTTTTCATAACTCTGTTTGCTGAAGACTAATTCTATGATATATCAAGTGCCCTGAACTCTTGACACCAGCCTTTCCTCTTTAGATAAGCAGCACACTTGTCTGAAGGACAATCCATTCATACATGCTGCAGCACATGGAAAATGTGAGGAGGAAAAAGAAACAATGCCATGCAGCACTTCTTTAATCAGGTAAATGTGGTAGCAGAAAGCACATGTCCTGTTTCAGTGTCCGACTACATTATGCTTTTTGGAAAAATGCCATTGCTTTGGCCTTGACATGATGTTAATATGTGTTAGTAGGAGGCAGTAAAAGAGCTTCAGGAATTATTACTCACCACAATCAGCTATAATGGGAAGCAGAGGCTCATAAATGAAAAGGGTTTAAGCTTCTTTTCTTAAACAGATCCTCTTCTCCCCCCCCAGAGCAACCTGTCTCTGTGAGGCCTACCACAGACCCTCAGCCATCTATTTTGCATCACCTGGAAATGAGTAGAAGCAGATAGGTGGCCAGTCAGAGGACTTGCTGGTACAAGGGATGAAGATGGGGAATATCCCTACTCAATGCTGTGGCTCTCCAGAAACAGGAAGGTGATAAAGGTTTCTGTGTCACATAGTTAAAGATAACTCATACTAACGTGGAAGGGACAGCTTAGAGAGGTGGTGATACTGTAATACTTGAGGAGGCACTGATACTGTGATAGGTGGTTGTGAGAAACATCAGCATGAGGTAGTAAAGGTAACAAAGTCTGTTTTTTGTTGCTGCTTGTTCTCTTGATGTAGCAGCCTGTACTGAGGAGGTGCAGTTACTTCCTGCTTTTTCTACTGACTCTCCTGCATATGCATACTCAAAACGAAGCTCAGGATTGAAAACAGCTCAGTGTTTTTGTTTTCTTCCCGATAAAGAGCTCAGCTTTTCAGGAGACCATGGCCTGGAAAATGGCTGAGTGTTGAGCAGCCTACAAAACCGCCTAAGCCAAAGGGAACTGTTGCTTTCCTGTCTTCCTTGCTAGTGAAAGGGACTTACTAATGGGGAAAGTTCAGCTAATGAAATGACAAGTGAGTAATTCAGGTCCTATGTACTGATAAGTTCACTGTGAAGTACATCAGGTTGTTTGACTCATCTATAACCTGGAAACTTTTACTTTGTGTGTATTTTGCTGAAATAGGCTTCATGCAGATTTTAGAATGGCCTGTTGTCAGGAGAAGGACAACCCCCCCAAAAAATATTTCCCATTTTTTTTTGCTGACGAAAGGTTCCTAGAGTATTTTTTAAAAAAATGTGAAAAGAAAAGTTAAGAGCCAGAACTGGTAATGGCCACTGATGATGTCAGGTGCATATATGATGGCAAAGGAATGAGAAGCAAGCAAACTAGTTATGTCCCATTTAGTTTGTATGCGAAGAACAAAACTTTATCCTTGTAGTCATTGCTTTTTGAGCCCATTATTTTTCTACTTTAGAGCATATCTCTTCTGGTTTTAAGATCTGCTAAAATGGATGATTCTGAACATATGATAAATTACCCTTAAATCAAGCTTTTTCTTCTCTGCCAATGCTGGATCTAGTTCTTGGAGCACAAATATAAGTGATGTTAATACTCCTACTGACCCAAAATCAAATTACGTCTGGACATGAATGAGATTTTGCAGCTTGAAAGAGGTATCAATGAACTGAAAGTAAGCAGAGGTCAGGCAGGAGCTACAGAGTTTATAATTTTTCTGCTCTCTGTTATTTATTTTCTAATTAATTTTTCCAGAATACATTTTGAAGGATGAATGAGTCTGTGTGTTTACGTTTAATGGTAAAAACAGCATATCCAAGTATTTTGAAGATCTTAACATTAAATCACTTCAAGTAATGCATAGCAATAAAAATATGACTGACTAATGTAGCCCAGCATTAATGAGGCAAATTTCCTATCTTTGCAATTTGGAGAGATAAAGACTAATTGCGTTAGACACTTAATGTACACGAGGTTTGCAGATCTGCCTCTTGCTTCCAAGCACAAGGATATGGGTCATACTAATTAGATCTCAGGGTTATTGTTTTCATCCATTAAGGTTCAAAAAATTCATTCCTAAAATCCCATTTGCAGGACCCACTATCTTCCACTGAATTACTCACAGTGTTAATATGATTCTAATGTTAATTTTTATTTGATGACTGTATCATTTTACTTAACTTTAAGCAGCATTCAATAAGTGCGACGAAGAGATAAATTTGCTGTCTACTTGGCTATGCTTCCAAAATTATGTCACACTGGGATTGTCTGAAATCTTATACTGATGTAGGTCAGCTACACTGTAACTTCTGTAACAGTTCCTTCTCTTAAATGCTCCAGCTTTAACTTCAGTCTTCCCTCTGCATGAGTAAAAGATTTCTAAATGGCTTTTTTTTTTTTCCTTTTTGAGAGAATTTCAACAATGTAATTTTAGCAATCTTTGAAATATAGAATTGTGAAAGATGTGCATGTCTCATCTTAAGGTGAGAAGTTAAAATGAAGATTTGCATATAGGTAATGAACTTCAGTAACATTCTGTTCAATAATCATAAGAAATTATTAAATATAGCAAACTTGAACACAAGTCAGGCCATTAAACACCCTCTCTTAATTGAATTTAGAAGAAAAAGAAGTATCAGGAAGGATACTTAAAATTTGAAGGCTTTATTTGGATCTTTTTCTGTCATACATAATGGCTGGGGTGACTGATACTACTGATAATTTCTGCTGTAATAATTATTTTCCTTTTCTTTCTAATTTTCAAACATGCTGAGTTCCCCTCACCCTATTTGAAATGTATCAGTGCTCAGTGAAACCAGCTCAGTCACTTTAAATGAATGTAGCTTTCAAGGAATTCGCTTTACAAGAGGAAACAAGAGCAGATCATTTTACATTTCTGGCTCTTCTTTTTTCTTTTTCTTTTTTTAAATGTGGGAGGCATCCTCCATTTCACACATTTGGCATATTGTCCAGCTAGTCCTCCTTCCTGAAAGGAGAAGCTGCAAGTGTATTCTGCAAGTCAGGGCAAGTAACATTTCTTCCTCTACTCCAAACTTCTGCTGATCCCAAATGATTGATCAAAGCTGAGATTTAAATTGAGATCATCTCTGCAGTTGTGAAATGCTTCAAGACTTCTGTCCTCTTTACCGAAGAAGAGAAAGATGACAACTCTTTTGTTTGCGAGTAATTAAAGTTCCTTCCCAGTGATTACTGGAAGCCATATCCAGACACATGAAGGATGGGAAGGTGCTCATGAGTAGATAGCATGGATGTATGAAGGGGGAATTATTCTTAAGCAACCTGATAGCCTTCCAAAATGAGGTAACTAACTCAGTAATCAAGGAAAGATATGTGGATGTTGTTTCCCTAAACACCAGCAAGGCATTTGGCATGGTTTTCCGTAAAATCATCATGGGTAAGCTGACAAAATACAGGTTAGGTAAGGAGACAGTGAGGTGAACTGAAAAATGGCTTGGTGCTCACTGTGTGATCAGTGACCCACAGTCCAGTGGGAAACCAGTCAGTAGTGGTGTACCCGAAGGGTGGATACTGTTTAAGCTTGTCACTAACAACCTGGCTGATTGGTCAGAGTGCACCTTTAACAAGTTTGCAGATGATACAAAGCTCAGAGAAGAGGCTGAGGCACCAGATGGGCGTGCTGCTCTTCAGAGGGACAATAGGTTGAAGCAATGGGCAGACTGTAATATAAAATTCTGCAAAGACAAATGTGCAGTCCTCAGCCTGGGGAGGAATAGCCTGGGCATCCAGGCACACTGCAAGCTGAGTGACTGGAAAGCAGCTTTGCTGAGAAGAACCTTGGGGTCCTTCCTGGTTGACACCAAGCTGACCAAGACCCACCAATGCACAACAAAAAAGGCCAACAGTGCGCCATGGTGTGTTAGGAAGAGCATGGCCAACAGACTGATTGAGGTGATCCTTACTTCTTTTCAGCCTTCCTGAGACAGGTGAGCAGAAAAGGTTTTAATTTCTCTTCCCCATAGATGCTGCCAGATAATTAATGTCCTCTCAGTCTGAAGTCACAGTATAAAATGGATACATGATTTGCCTGGGTAGAGAGACCCCTGTTACTGCAGGCAAAACCAACTAATAAATCTAGACCCCACTGTTTTTCAATATTTTTTTTTTTGTAAAAGGCTAGATTACTATCTAGCTAAATTTTCTATCTATAGTCAACTGTGTTTTCTTCTCTTTGATCAGGACTATCTCGCAACATACCAGGTGGAGAAAATTATCAATAGGTATTTGATAATTACATTACATGTAGAATGTGAGGGAAATACATACATAGAAATTTTAGTTTATGTAAACATTTCCTGAAATTTCTGTATCACAAATCACATTTTTATTTCTGTATCAGTCATGGTTTTGTTCTATGCTGAATCTCTTTTTATGTATTTTTGTCAAACTAAGAGGTTGCATATGGCACTGCTAGTTGAAAGCCGAGAAAAAAAAAGCACTGCAGAAAACAGGTAATTTTCTGTTATTTCCTTTATTGGTGAACACTACAAAAGTAAAATGGTCTGCACAAGGTCAGTATTAGCTATGTTTCACTAATTTTTATCACAGTTCTCTCTGTATAATTACATTTAAAAAATATAAAATATGAAAGTTAATCAGTTCTCCATTGGGAAATGAGTATTTGCTGACAGACCCAGCGTACATTTGCTTTTATTGTAAGACTTCATACTCGGAAGCAATTCTGATTTGAAAGCATGCTTGTCACCCTTAGATGTTCTCCTTACTTGTTATAAATCAATATTTAAATAGGGAAGGTATGCTGACATTACCATTTGCCTTATTATACACTTAATTTACGATAATGCTTATAAGACCCTGTCAGGCAGTCCTCATTCAGGGAAAACTACTGTGCTTGGCATGGGGAAGGCTTCAAGACAATTACAGATTCACTGTACAACGCAGACTGAAGTTTCAGATTTGAGATGCAATCCAACAGTGGGCCTCAGTAAACTGTTCCTATGATTTTACACTCATTGTGCAGTATTTCCTGTATTTCTACAATTCAAAAGTTTTTAAAATTCAAAAGTTTATTTCTAACATTTTTAAATGTTGAAAAAGGAAGGATACTAGTAAAACTGGTGACTTCTAAAAACATAGAAAAATACTGTTAAGAATATCTGTCACTGCTGTGGTGAGCAAATGAGCTCAGTAGTCCAGCTTTCCATGCTGCCTGTGCACATCTTTCATTGTTGGTCCACTGGGGCAGGAAGGAAGTGCCTGGGTTAAGTTCTTGGTGTTCTGTAGAGATTCTATGAGAGCTTTGTTGTATTCTGTGACCAGCTTTCTCACGTTCTTCATTATTGGCTGGTAGTCACTCTCCTGACTTTTTGTTGCTATGACTGATTAAAAGAATTAAGGAACCAAACTGCCAGTATAAATATTAAGCATAATTAGAGATCATAAGGGAACCATAATACAGTCAGTTTCCTTCTGTGAAAACTCTCAAAGGATGCAAATAATAGAAAAAAATCAAATAGGGTCTAAAAGATTTAGACCAATTTATTAGCTGCCTTCTCATGCCAAGTGTGGGGGAAAAAAACAAGATTCCCGAGTCAGTTTTGTTTTATTTTATATAGGCAAGAGGTTTCCCATAGAAGACTTTGCACATTATTACGACTGCAAACAAAACCATTTAAAGGCACTCACCTATTTACAGACACAAGGGTTTAGAACTCTGGCTATGGAGACATTTTGTCCCACTAGCCGAAAAAGGAGGCCCTTTTACTATCCTGATGATTTGTTTATCTTCATTTGTTCTAGAGCTTTTTCTGTTAGAAAAAAAACAGAATCTAAGACTCTAGCCTTAGTAAAATATTCCTGTAGAACCTCCTGTAGAGGAGGTGGGTCCAATTAAACTAGATTGTCCAAGACTTTTTTTCAGAGCTTTTCTAAGAGTTAGAGCACTTATCAGATACAAAACCTGGGATATTTGGTATATGAAAAAGATAACACTATATGAAGATTTTATTTTCTTTTTCTCCCTGAAGGCCAGGCTATTACAGAATTGTCTAAAATACATTATTGTGCCATTTCCTCAGACACTGGAGGATACTGTCCACTTTTGCTGTTACTTTTACCAATTATATTTGTATTGTAATCATTTAACAGTGATTCTATTCATCTTTAAGAATTCAGATCTTTAGTTTCCTAAACAATTTTAAAGAAATTAATTTATCATAGTGAATTCAAATCCCTAGAATATAAAATAAAAGTGTAACTCTGTCCTACTCAGATCTCTACAATAACTACAGGGAATAGTAAAAGATAAGAACACCACCAATGAAAAAAACTTTAGTGATTTTGCTAATTTCAAAAACTATATTATGAAAGTCTGTTTGAGCAAATAAGATTTTGCTAATATTTTGCAAGGTCTTACATGATCAGTGGAATGTAACTCTTTAATTAGCATCAAATAATGAGAGAGCTACAATGCAGTTCCCCCATCCCAGACCATTTTGCAGCTAAAGAATCTCCTTGTCATATTTTCCCACACTTATCTGATTTTATTTTCCCCTATAATGTGCAATTCCTCTTCTATTTGATAAGAAATACATTAAAAACATATAATTTGTTGTATACTTTTTCATCGATATTCACAGTGTTTTAAAACTGCAAAATACCATGCAAAGTCACCATGATACACAGATTTTAAAACAATATTACACTTGCTGGATAATTTCAGTTAAGACTGGACAGAGGTGAAGATGATCTTCATATGAAACCTAATAGCATACCTGACCCAAGAGGAAAAACTCCAGGCTGCAAGACAAATCTTATGCTTTAGGACCCTGTAAAATCATTACAGACAACACATGCAACTTTTTGCCATATATAATATCTATCAGCTAACCAGATATTTGCAAAGCATCACCCTTCCCCTCCTCCCC
>JANHFX010028363.1:0-19340 GCA_027560015.1 Chloroceryle amazona
AAACTTCTCTCTCATTTGCTATCACTAACCAAATATTTGCATGCTACTCAAGACAACTGCAGTTTGATATTTAGGTGGTATATATAGAAAGCATTTGGACAGTTGTATTTTTTCTAGATTAGCTTTAGTTCACATGACTGACAAAATACCTCTGGCTTCCTTGTCTTCATTTGTGTGCTGGGAGCTCACCAGAAGTCAGCTTAGCAGGGAATTTGGATAATTCATGTACCCGATAGTCAACAGAGCATTTGATCACCGAGGAGAATTACTACCATGCCTGTCTTTAACATACCCAATTAGATTTTGAACAAGGTTTGCTGGCACATAACTTCTTTACCAGCCAGCTAGTGGTTAGCATTGCCAATACAACTTATCCTAGAAGCACTGCCTAGAGGCAGATTGAAGTCAAACACTTGCATAAAATAATTAACACTCATCTTCCCGGTAGTCCCATCACAGCCATATCAGGTGAATCAGGAGTAGTGCAACAGATGCTGCATCATTAAGTACCAGATGTACAGCAATGGAGTTAAATGCTAAATTCACCACAAGTTGTAAAGCAGCAAAGGTGAGGTCGATTCACCAATTTTAGTTGGGGGTTTAATATGCAGCTGATGAATGTTTTGCTGGCTGCTTGTTATTTTGGCAGGAGACTAACAGTAAAAAAAAAAAAATAATAAAAAACCCACAAAGAGATGGTTAACAAAACTCCCTTTTTTTCCCTTGCATAAAGATGTTTGGAAGAATATAGAAATTCTTGAAACATTAGTAATTCCTGAAGTCTCTGCTATACTCAAGAGATGCTAACTGTTGCATTACATCTAAAAATATTTTGTCATATTTATAATTTCCTATCCAAAACCAAATGGAATTACTAGACTATTTCATATTCTTTTATCCAGCTGAATAACTGATTTTCCCATACCTGGCTTTGTTGTTGTAAAGATGAAACAGGTAGAAAAATAATAAAGCTAGAATATCACAGACAGATTAATAGATACTGCCAGTGTAGAAGTCAACCAGGATCTACATGATCAAGGGCTCTGCATGAACCTTTCTATTGATAAACATTCAAACCTGAGGAAGGAAACAAGAACAAGCAAAAGAGCATCAATAACAGGCTATTCAACATGAGATAGCCAAGTACGTAAAGCAACTGATAATTACCATGCTTCATGGCATGTAGCTGCAGCATCCTAAGACAAAAATACCAAGTCTCTACTTAAGAGCATCACAACCAGTAGTCATCAATCATTAGCAATGAATGGAGAAACACCCTAAATGATAGGGAATTGTTTATGTATTTCAGTACATACAAGCTGTATTAAACAAAATTTTGCCTATGGCAAAATACTACATATAGCCATAGTGAATAGGAATAGATGAGATCTTGTTCCTCATTAAGTGGCAACATTTTCTTTCACTATAATTGAAATAGCATCCCAAGGTTATTCAATAGCTATTTTAAGCCCATATTTTATGAAATCAAGCCCCTTTAAAGAAAAAAAACACACAATTAAAAAAAATTAAAAATATAATTCATATTCAAGCTTCTCAACTCTGACCTGATTAAAGAGAGTACTCACGCTGTGCTTGTACAGGGGCTTCTGTGCCATCTGAACATCTGACTAGAGGTCAGAGGTTGCTCATATCCCTATCCTGTGAAGATCTTGAGGTACGGCTCCTAAGAAGAGAGAGGCTGGATGCTGTGTCAAGGTCATTTCCTCAGGCATCCTTTTGCAAAAACTGTAGAACCTTGTTGTATAAAGCATGCCACCTTGCCCGTAAAAAACTTACGGTTACATTGCCTTACCAGGGACTGTGTGGATACAACCTTTTAAGTTGTAGAATCTGCTTTAGGGAGACACTTGAAAAGTTTCTTGACCTGTAAGCAATTCTAAGTAAAGACAGGCAACTGGACTGAAATATAGACCTTTGGAAAACTTCTTTCCTTGTTCCTGTGTATTTAGAGGTAGTAACTAACTAACTGGATTACTTGAGCTACAACAGTACATCATGATGAAATTCTTCAATGTTGCTGCCCGGCAAGAAATCTGTGATACATAAAGGCTAATATATAATGAAGGATTTTAGTGCTCCTTACATGAAAAAAATAATGTCATAATACCAATTTGAATCTTTCTGAAATTCATTAATATTTCAAGTTCATATAGTGGAAGACATTTGCAATGTCCCAGCTCAGTGGCAAGAGCTGAGGTAATGACTAAATTTAAATTACTCTTTGGGCTAAAATCTTGCTTTGTATGTCTTGCATAGCAACATTTTTTAAAAGGGAAAGACTCTCTCATTTTTGTACCTTTCATGATCCTACAAATACATTGTTAACACCAAGCAAATACATACTGATAGTTTAAAAAAAGAATATTAATACATGAAGTGTCAGTAATCCCTAACAGCTTCTAAGCCTTTCTTTCTGGTAAAATATTCAAATTAACAGAAAAATAAAATATTTTATGGCAGGTGGGTGCACGAGGGGAATGAATCTTCCCAAGCACAAAATGATGAATCTACAGAAGTGTGCCTAACACCACTCTGAGTCAGGTAGGTCCATAAAGTTTTTTCATGGTCACTGGGTCAAAGATCGACATAAACTAGAAGTAACTAACTTTCATTTTCAGCACGTGGGAAAGCATTTTCCATTATTCACATGCAGTTCAAACACCAAGGGAGTCATCTTCGGCTTCTTGAACTGCATGCAGCAGTGCTTAACCAGACCCCAGCAACAGCCAGGCTACTGTGACTTCCTGCTGTTGGTGAAGCAGCTTGCAGTCCTCTCAACAGTACAGGCTGCCAACCACATCCTTTCCTTAGGAAGGGAGGTGATGCATGCCAAATCTTCTGGGAAGCCAATGTGACATCAATGTTGCAGAACTGGTTGAAATGGGAGTACAGTAAAGCAGGAGAGAATTTCAGAAGAGAGAAAGGGTTTCACAAGAATAGACAACAACAGAAGATAGGACAAGTAAAAAAGGGGAAGGAATATCAGGATAGGAAAAGGATAGGATAAACTTTGAGGGCTAGACATTGACAGCAGACAGATACAGAGATATAATTTGGCCCTTTATTTAGTGCATATAAAATGCCTCAGGACACCACATGCTGTCTTCATGGTTTGGAATCCCTCCATTGCCATGTGCACTTGGTACACATGGGAAAAATTGGCAGTAATGCAGCCTTGACACCAGTCAGGCCCTGTACCCCTGACAGAGATGAGAGCTCATTAGGAGCTCTAGAGCCTAGAGCAGATGTTCCAGTTTGGTTTCATGGTAACTGAGAACAGAGGACTCACTTAAAAAAACCCATATGGTTCTGATTTAACATGCCAATGCAGACACTTTTTAGCTACCCAGTACTCTGGGTATTATTCTTCAAAAAAAATTTGCTCTCCCACTGCAGGATGGAGTCACTTCCCTAGCTCAATAAAAAAATCAAAACAATGGGAGTTATGCTGAGACATACTCAGCTACAATCAAAGTAGGGAAAAGGGAAAGATCCATATAGAGAAATCTGCACTTTATGGTTATGTAGGAAAAAAGTGAAAATTCTGCTGTTCCTGGTTCAATACTCCCACACCCACACATGTAGGAAATACTTCAATTGTAAAGCAGCAACATCCTAAGCAAAAAGTAATCAGGATTGTGCCAATATGATTGCCATGCCTTGTGACTGCAAGGATTTGACAATAAATGTTTTATGATCTTTATTATGGGATGCTCTCACAGATCCTAGGGTCTTCTAGCATCCCAACAGTCACAACAGACATTAGGGCTTTTGTGTAGTTCCTTCATTAAAGAAACCTGAACAACAAATCTGGTTTTCTTTTGATCTCCTTTCTAATGCATAAGGCAGATAGGTACTTGTAAAGCTAAAAAACAATAAATCACAAAAAGACATTCTTCTGAGAAGTTTAAAGGGAAAGAGACTCCACTGTAGCCAACAGACAGATAAGTAGCACATTAAATTACTAAAATGTTTTGCTTCATAGTTGCAAAATAGCCACTAGAGGTCAGTGCTTTGGAACAAAATTAGCTCATGGAAGCAGAATTCCATTTCATTTCTAATGACCACATTTTATCAAATATTTTTACTTCTCACAGGCTGGATATTGTAAGTCTTAATGTTAACCACATTTATCCTAAAGCATAAAAGCTATTCTAAAATTATTAAAAACAATACTAGATACATAATATATTGGAACAACTACTCTTATTCTCTACAGTAATATGCAGACATGGATAGGAGCGCAGGACTGGAAGAAGCTTCCTGCATCAGTTTAGTCTCTTGCTACTCCACCTGTCCTACGATCTCTTCTATAAACGAAGCAAAGACCAGCTTAAAAGCAGCTTGATTATTTTGCTCAAACAAAAAAAAAAAATACAATATTGTGAAATAAGCTTTAGTACTTTTGACATGTATAAAGGCAGGATATTAGAAACACCTATGCAGTCAAAGAATCATTTTTTAAAAAAGCATTTCCCTTACAAATGTGTAACCCTGCAAAGAGTGAAGGCTAGCAGAGGGCAGGAAAAGGCTTTTTAATCAAAGAACAATGTTTATTAACATATCCAAATGGCAAAAAAAAAAAATCAAAATACTGCAGGTTTTATTTAGTCATTTATCTGCTGCTCTAAGTATACACCATCGCATACACACCATCAATCCGCAGCATGTATGCATTGATGCAATCAAATGTGTTGTTAGTAATTTGTTAGTTGTGTTGTTAGTAATGTTAAAAAAAAAATGAGAGAATTAAAAATGTGAATAGAACCACTGGGTGCTCAAAAGCATTCTGAACTAATGCTTGATGCTGTAACTGTAGTTCTGAAGGTTCCAGTATTTTTCTGTATTATACTTTTATACAGCTGATAAAATGCCAGTGGACACAAAGTCAACTTGAGATTTCCATCTGCCGTTACAAAAAGAACTTGCTAATAATGGCTTTGATTTAAATTTTATCACTGAAATGATTCGCAATTATTTTTGTTGTGCTTTAGTCAGAACCTAACTGAAATTGAACATGCTTTCTGCTATAGTAAAGGAAATATAATAGGCAAACACCTCTTACCACAAAATGGTGCTTGGTCTTTCTAGATTAAAACCACTAAAATAAGTCACAAATATCATGTTTTATGTGTCTTCATGCACAGAAGCACACAGACCTCAGGACAATATGGTGTCTTCTCTAGACTGACAATATAAGAATGTAGCAAAGCAACACGGAAAGAAAAAAGTTTTGTTTTTTTAAAGCCAAGAGGCTTTAAAATAGAGTAGCAAGAGAGACCGTAGTTAAGCATTTATTTCTCTATTTTTCCACTACAGGAGCTTCAAATATACTGGACAAGAACACATAATTACACTGCGGATGTTTTCCATTTTAAATAAACCAAGATCAGCCTGTCAGCTCTTGTACAGTTGTGGAGGCATCTGAACATGTTATTACAATAGTATTTTAATAGAGACTAAATTAGAATTAATTTATAGCTAGAAAACTTAAGTACTATACAGAAGATATTGATGGCATAATTCATGGTGAATCAGGGCTTGTGAAAGCCAATGGAGCAATCACTAGGATTTTCACACCTCTTTTTATCAGAGTTGAAGTCTTCTGTGTTGTCATTTTTCTCCCCATTTGTCCTCTTCCTATTACATTTCTACCTTTGTGAAAACTATAGTTCACATCACTTTAGCCCTTGCAGCTCATCTAGGCCTGCACCTTTATAATTTCCGATTTTCAGCTTAATTTTCCTGTGAAATCTCAAATTATGCACTACCATCATCCAACATAGTCTTGCTCTTCACATTGGCAAAGGTGAATGAGTGAATATTCATAGGCACACAGCAAATGAAAATACCATGAACTGCACTTGTACAAGGAAAACAGTTTCCTCAATCCAGGCAGGAGTCTGGACTCCTGCAACACTTCACTTACCTCACAAGTGAGATGATATAGTCAGGCACATGCAAACTGGGATAAAGGGAGTTGAGCTCATATTAACCATTGCTTTAAGAGCAAAGCTTTTCACAGTCACTCAGAACACAGTCCACACTACTGCTTCAACAGAACTGCATGGTGGTAGCCATCTGTGGTAGAAGAAAGCCCATCTGGTTGGCACTGAGGCTGAACAGAAGCCTGAACTGAGCTACAAGGATAAAGACCTACAAGGATGATTAAGGGACTTGAGCATCTGCCCTGTGAAGGAAGACTGAGAAAACTGGAGCTGTTTAGTCTTGAAAAAAGAATGAGAGGGGATCTTATTAATGTCTCTAAGTATCTGAGGGGTGGGTGCCAAATCGAAGGAGCCAATCTCTTTTCTGTAGTGCCAAGTAACAGGACAAGGAATAACAGGTATAAACTTGAGCATAGAAGGTTCCACCTCAGGATCATCTTTACTCTGAGGGTGACAGAAACCTGGAACAGTTGCCCAGAGAGGTTGTAGAGTCGTCTCCTCTGGTGATGTTCAAAACCCAGCTGAATGTGTTTCTGTGTGGCCTGCCCTAGTTGATCCTGCTCTGGCAGGGGGTTGGACTCTATGACCTCTAGAGGTCACTTCCAACCCCTAGAATTCTTTTCCTTCCATTTTCCTTTTTGCTGTGCCACTTAGACCCTAACAAGTCAATGGGTCCAGATGGAATTCAACCTAGGGTGCTTAGGGAGCTGGCACAAAAGCTGTCTAAGCTGTTCTCCATCATTTATCACCCATCGTGGCTAACTGGGGAGATCCCAGATGACTGGAGGTTGGCCAAGGTGATGCCCATCCACAAGAAGGGCCAAAAGGAGGATGCAGGAAACTGAGGTCAGGCTGACAGGCCTATAGTGCCTGGCAAGGTTATGGAGCAGATCATCAAGAGTGCCATCAAGCACCATGTACAAGTAAACCAAGGTATCAGGCCCAGCCAACATGGGTTTAGGAAAGGAAGGCCCTGCCTAACCAATCTTATTTCCTTCTATGACCCGGTGACCCATCTGGTAGATGGTTATATTAACTCCTGCACTGAAAATACAGCAGTAAAGTAAGTACATGGGTAATTCCCCCCCCCCCGGACTTGGTGTTACCTATACCAGGTGTAAAGCTGAATAGCTCCAATGACAAAGACAGGGATCAGCTTTTTTATTGTTGTTGTTTTGATATACAGCTATACAGCTTAATCTTCCTTTTTCCTCTCTAAGGAAATGAGAAGTTGCAGTAGCTCACTGCATCTGGCACTGCTATAAGCACTCACAAAAAAAAAAAACCTCCAAAACAAAACCACCAAAACACAAAACCAAAATAGCCGCACAGCACCAAGCAAGCACCTGGAACATTTACTGACCAACAGCTTTTCATGATAACTTAAACTTGGAGATTTGAACTTAAGAGTGCTGTTTTGCAATACAACATTGGTAATATTTTAAATCCGACAAAAAAACTATACAATTTGATTTCAAGAACATCAATAAAGCCATAGCTGTTATCAATACAGAGAACAATTTAATTTGTCTTGAAAAATATTTGACACACAAAGCACATACAGTGAAAAAGGGTCACAATAAATTACAAATGGAGATACTTGCTCATTCACTGAGAAAAGCCCTTGGTACTTCCAATTTCATACCATCAAATTTATCATTCTTGCTGATTTAAGCACAGCACTAAACAAATATGGATCCCAGTGCTTTCTTTCACAGGTACTGGCATGGATAATTTACTGCAGTGATCCAATTTGAAAATCAGTAGGGACCAGTAAATCACTGCATAAAAGAAAGAGCGAATGAGGTGCTTTTTCCTTAGTGTCAGCAGCCTGTGATTATTATGTTTATTAGATTTTCTTGAAAGGGCTTCACATTTTCTCAAATATGCAGGAGAACTATATTTCCCCTCTGAGCCCTTACATTAGCATTTTGTGCCTCAGTCCTTGAATACAAGCAAAAGATGAATTTTTCAATTCATTTTAGAAGTTTGTACCATCTGGATGGCACAAAACTAAGCAAAGAAACTCTCTTACCTGCACAATATCCACCATTATCACAGAGCCAGCTTCTGCACACAAGTTAATAAGTAACGCCAATAATTTATGAAAAAAGATATTTTTGAATCCACATTTAAGATTAAATTACATTATCCATACTGATAATCCATCTTTGAAAGGCCTGACTCTTCCTGCAACTTTAATTATAGCACAATAAAAGTCGCAGTACAAAGATACACTAACCAATTTCAGTATAAGCCACAAATATTTGCACTGCAGCAATTAAAAATTATAGACAACTATATCAGATGACCACACTCTATTAATATCTAGCATGCAAGTGCTTGTGATCTTATTCTGTTGTTTCATCATTCTTCACCAGAAAGATCATACCAGGGGCCATACCTAGTCCTTGCACATGAGAATCAATTTTTGACACTGCTTTAAAAGAACATGTTGTTCTAGCTCAATGGTCATGGCTGTACTTAACCTGAGCACCGTAAGGTACAATACTTATTGCAAGCTGTTTAAGCAGCAGTTAGTATTGCTTGGGAAAAAGGACTAAGAAGTTGTATGTGGTGTAAGAAGGAACTACAGCTCCCCTGGATGTTTGTCCAACTCTTTTTTTCTATTTCCTGATCTGCCAGAGGTCTTACATTGCCTCAGGAAAGTGGTCTTTCCTTCCATGCTTCAGTTCCCATCTGTAATATGGGCAAGAATTGTACTTCCTTAATTAGCAAGGGATCTGCAAATGTTGCAATATCAATGCCTAAGCCTAAAAGGGTCCAACATAGACTGTACAAAATAACCGGCTATGTTATTTGTTTGGACAGTACTATCACATACATAGTTAATGGCCTAAACCCAACAATCATTTGAACAAATAGTGGCTCATGACACTATATTAAAAAAATAATCCCTGAAGTATCTTAAAATATTAACAGAAACTGCTCCCCTTGAGCATCTGTCAAAGGAGGGAGCAAAACAAACTGACAGCGCAGAAGTGACAGTAGAAGTATAATATTAAAGACAATCAAGAAAGAATGGATGCGTTAGTGAATTGCTTTGTGTATAAGAAAACCAAACTGGCATTAACTACTCCAACAGACCCAGTGGGCCCTGATGCTTTATTTATCTACAGGCGAGAACAGACAAGTCTTAAGCTGGAGCAACACTTCTACAGCAAGCTTGTGCACAGCAAGGGGTAAGTCTACCCACAGAAGCTGTGCAACAGTACTTTAACTTCCAAAAGCTAAGACAAGAAAAACAATCAGCATGTTTTATAGCAGTGCAAACAGATACTGCATTAGGTAGACAACCTTTCAGTAGGACAAAAACTCCCCTGCTTCACATTTGGAGTTGGCAGGCATTTTACAGTCAGTTGCAAAATTTCTCTACCACCAGCCTCTGCATCACAGCTAGCTGTTGACAGCACAGCAGCATGAGCACACAGCTCTTCGCACCAGAAAAATCTCAAGCTGTCCGGACACAACCAGCATTTCACAGGTTTTGTTTAATCATTAGTATAGAAATGGGCGCAAACTGTGGCAAAGAAGCAGACACAAGGACAAGATGGTTTTTGTCAGCATTGCAGAAGCCCAGTGTTATTGTTTAGGCAGCCTAAAGGCTGCAGTAAAAATCAAAGAAGTTGATGCAGAATGCAGGTCAGCTGCCCTATTTATTTTGCTTGGAAGTTATTCTTACCCCATTGTTCCACGTTTCCTTGGTACATCAGAGAGGTAAGTTTTACCAGGCCACAAGTAAAATCCAGGCCTCATTTGTCAAGCAACCCCATGCAAAGCCAAGAATATACTACTATCCAAACCAAATGCCATTTATGGAACATCTTCCTCCTTTTGATCCATTTTTAAGACTTAACAGGAAGAGTTAACAAGAAATTCAGTCACCACATAAAAGCTGTACTCCATGGCGCTGTCCTCTAACTCTCTACTTACAGAAAACTCATTCACTTATTCCTTTTAATCTTCCTCATCCATTCATGGATTTGGATCTCAAGACTTAGCATCCTTCAGTTACATTTGCAACACATCAGATCCAATTTAGGCTTCTAATTTAGTAACAGCATACAATTAAAGGAACAGCAGCCTGCACCCATAACAGGTTTTGCTCAGAAGTAACATTATTTTGCTTACAGTAATTACAAAGATATTTATTTGCCTTCCACTTCTGGGATAATCAAATTAAATAGCCAAATTAATTAATTACTGGGATGCAAACTGTTGAACAGTCTGATGTCACCACTAGAACAATGCAAAGTGTAGCATGAAAGAGGGTCTAGAATAGTGCTGAATAATTTAAATGGCAAAAGGTCTAGATTTCTGCTCTGATTAGATAGTGTTGTTGCAGCGCTTATGCTAGTGTTAAATTTTGAAGGAAAGGGACATAAATTTTTGCATTTTAGAAGGCAAAAATTCCTTTTAACATATTTAGAAACACAAGACACATTATGTCCCAATTCAGAAGCTGCAGTGGGAATATAAGAACACGCACACATACACACAGGATGGCATTCTGCTCAACTTCCAGGTTCAAGCAACAGTACACTGTTAGAAAGAAAAATAAGCTTGAAGAGCCTAGCAAATTACATTTATCACTCCTTTTATTGCAGTAGAAATTTTAGTTTTTTATAAAATCCTCAAATTACAGGATATACATATGATGCATCTCATTGCAAGTCTTTAGCAGCTGTAGAGCATTACTGCATGCAGTTGCTTCTGCAGTGTGCAAGTGTTCTATAAATAGCTGATCACGTTCAGAGAGCAAGATGAGTAGTCAAAGAATATCATATTCAACTACCAATTGGTTCATCAGTACCAAGAGGTTGAGCAAAAAAATGAAGTTTATAAATATACAGCTCTGATCTAACAAACTAATACAACTGGAAAGTCTGAATGATATCCATATCACACCTAGGTAACGCAACAGGAACAAGAAAATACTTTGCTTCAAGACTGTTTTCCAAAGTGTTGCGTGTAAGGTTTTTCTGACCAAAGAAGAGTAGTTAAGTACAGTGCTACAGAGGTTTACGAAAGGCTAATGAACCCCACTTAATTCTATGCAATTAGAATACTAGTTACAGAAGAGCAGGCAAGTAATTTGCACTGACTCTATGGAAAGAAGCTGTGTTTGGCCAATTAATATTCTTTTTCCATGACATACCTCTCAGCTATTGGTGAATGCAAAATCATCACTAAATTTAATATTCGCTTGTGTAGTTGACACTGGCTTCAGATCAGTCACCAGAAGGATTTATGCCAAAAAATTCCTATACCCAATTTGCTTCAGAAGCTGCCTAAACAGGTGCAATCTTCTTGCAAATTTCCCATCACAATGAGAGCCTCGGAAACTGGAAGAACAATTTATCTAGAGCTAGAGATTCATTTTCTAAAAAGCTGACATGCTTGAATTACTGCAGTCTCACATCTGTGTGGACACAACAACAAATCTGCAATGATTCTACAAAAGTTACTGCATTTACATTGATTAGTTCACTTAAAAGATGGTTAGAAGTTTAAGCATTGCATCTTTGTCTGAAAAGCCTACAGGTCAGCAGTTTGGCTTGGTAAAACATCTTGTTACGACAAGATAACTGTACAGACTTTTCTGTGATCAGAGTCTTGGTATTTCCTCCAACAACATAATGTAAGATTATGTCACAACGTAGAAACTTAGAAGCATTCTTTTTAAATAGTATTAATAAAAATAGCCTATCCTTCAGAAAAGGTGTTATAACTATGTCAGCTTGACTGAATTTAACAAAAGGAATCAAAATCTAAGTATGCCATATTATTACACTGAGTATAGCAATTTAGACAAAATGGTTATACAGAGACATTTAGTAAGCAGAAGAATACTGTATAAAGTGTACTGCATAGATATGTGTACCAACTGCTATCCACTGGAGACATCCTACAGTAGCTATAGTTTCAACTAACATAAACCTACAAAGCATAGACTTCTTTTAATCAACCTCAAACAATCCTTGACTCTGCCCCCCCGCCCCCCCTCCAAACAATTCTGTATAACTGGGCATGTTTTGGAGAGGATGCAGCTACTTTTTTCCCCCCACCAATTAGCAATACAGCACAGTAATTTTAAGTTTCCATTACTTGCTTTTGATTTCATGTTACCTCCAAGAAAAGCATATACACATTTTTATACAGACTGGAGCGAGATCAGTGTAAAACCAGGAATTTATAATCATCAGCAGAAGTGCCAGCTGCTCATAATGTTCACAAAACTCAAGTGCCCGAAATTTGGCTATGCAACAGTTGGTGCCAATCTGCTTATAAAGGAAATGCTGCTGAGACATAGTCTTCTAACAAAAACAGGGCATGAGGGCTTCATTATTAAGTGTTCAACAACAATCCTCAACTCGGTGAAGAGAGTCCTGAAAAAAAAAATCAGATTTAAAGACAGTTTTTAAATCCTCAGCATTTATCAGAAGTATCATCTAAATCTATCTTACTTTCTTCCTTTCTCAACACACACACCCCCCCAAGTAGTTCGCAAATTCCTTAAATCAACTCAGTGTTGCTGTATTTTGCAAGAGCTTCAAAATCTTTGTACTTTAAACATTAACTCTTCAATTGACTGTAGTTCAGCAGCTTCCAGCTGAGGACAGGTACAAAGACAGCAGAAAAATTCCACCTTCACATTAAAACAATAAAACTATAAAAAGTCATGGTTTATCAGTCAGTTATAGTGTAAGAAGCTGGGAGGCAGTTCTGTGCTTGCACTGCTTCTTGTCTGAATACAAGAACCCTGCACTCTAAAAACACCTATTGGAAGATAGACATAAGAAATAAAAATCACAACACCAGTTTTCCTTAAAACTACATAAATACTATCAGAATAACTCTGATAAATTAGTTGTATTGACAGTTAAGTTTTAGTATTGCACAACATAAATTATTTTTAGATACCAAAGTTGTAAAGTGCCTTCCTAGATTTTGGGTTTTTTTTGTAAAACAAACAAATGAACAAACAGGAAAAAAAACCAAACCAAAACAAACCCCATGTACTACGATGGAACAATTTATTTCTTACAAAATAGTATGGAATAGGAGACAATTAAGTTTGATTCCCAGACCCATCTTTGCATACCATGGCAGCCAAAGCCACTTCCTTGGTATTTTAGCAAACCATTTTTTCATCGAGTAGTGATCAGACTGGAAAATGTGTTCACAAAATCTTACACTATGCAGCACTTGTCACAACAAAAGTTCTAAGAAAGCACTGACCTGAGCAAATCCTCAAAAATATTAATGATTTCAAAGTTTAATGCCATAGTATTGTCTTGACCAACTTTCAAACAAAATCAAGACAGTTCTATTTAAGCTGTAATTAGCCTGACTTACAAATTCAACTGAAGGAGATAATGAACTTAAGATCATCAACAGGTTATTTTTTGGTCAACATTACACAAGTCATTACACAAATTAATAAATGCATGTTCACATCCAGACTTGGTCAGGTAGGCCTGGAATCTAAAAATAAGGATATCTTTCTCACAAATGGTCGCAGAACAATTAAAAAGACTTTCTTCTCCCAAAGAATAGTTTTAATTACGCAAGAGCATTCTGAAAGTTCCCATTCAAGGATAGTGCTGTATTTCAGAACAGTTCCATTATATAAGATAAATGGAACTTTGACCCAACTATTCTTTTTTTGCATCCACGTGTATTCCACATTCTGCAATTACCATTTGCAGATTTAGTATTATGAGATTTTCTTCATTCTAAAATGAAGGCATATCTCTGAAAGCTTAACACTATGCAGTTAATGTTTAACTCCCTAAATCTATGTAGTGCTTACCGACAGTATGGATTTCGCCGAGAGGAGTAGCGTAACGTAAGAAATCTATAGTAGATGAATGGCTGGAGCAGACTCCCTTGCCCGCTGAAAGAGAAGCAGCGCTAAATACTTGCCAAAAAAAAATATTAGGACTTCTAATAAAATCGAGCAAACTACTACATCATCCAAACCCTACATTGGGGTCACATTGGTTCCGATAATCTAGCTCTGAGATGACAAAGTACATAACCATACACTGAAAGCAGAAAGTCTTACATTACAGAATAAAACTACTCAATGAAGCGGTTAAAGAAATGCTGTTCTTGCATCACATTTTATATTTATGATCTTTTTTCATATGCCTCAGTTCTGATGGTGGACAAAGAATCACAGAAGTGATACTAGATGCCTGTTCAGTATTCAGGTAGATTGCTGGTCAAGCACGCAAACTGGCTGGCATAAATAGTTCAGTTACAGTGAGCTTTTTCAGCTCAAATTGTAGCATTTCAACTATCTGGACCATATTCCTGGTATCTGCAAACTATTACAGATGTCTTGAGATATTACTGTCAAGATGATCTCAGACTATTTCAGTTACACTGAAATCAGGTTTTAGTACTTTACAATGCTTCTATTTCATATCAGTGCTGTAAAACAGTGAATGGGTAGCATACAAACCATACATAGCAAAGCACAGAAATGCTACAAGTGTAATTTTAATGACTAAAGCTGCTTGCTTCTTTGCTGCTAGATAATGTATCACATAGCAACATTTCACATAGTAAAATCTCCACAGAGCCGGCGGCGGCGGCGGGGGGGAAGTAGTTCTTCTAAAGAAAAGTTTAAAGCATGTGAAAGTTTCAGATACTGGATACAGAGTATTATCTGTCAGTTGGTAAGTGACCTTAAGTGACCTTAAATAAAATTGAAGCCTTCGGGGCTGAAGCACTGAAGTGTTCAGCTGATACATGAAAAAAACAGAGACAAATTACTATCAGGAAGATAAAGCCTCCCTTTTGCTGCCTGTGAGACCACTCGAGACAAATGCTCTTACAGTGCTATGACTTGTATAGAACAAAGGGTGTTATTCCCCCTCCAAATATTAAAAGGCAATGGCCCAAATTTCAGTGACTGGAAGGTCATTATATCATATATGACTTTAGTAAGATTCCAAAAATGCATATGCTCAAGATCCCTAAAATGAGCTCAACAGGGTGTGCAGCAGGCAAAACAAAGCAGTAACAAAACAAAAACAAATCAAGCAACAACAATAAAAAAAGAGACGAGGGTCACCAGTCTAAAGTAGCACAGGAGCAGACATAACCTACACCTGCTTGCACACTTTTAGCACAATGAAATTTCATGCCACTTAAATTTCTGGAGTCCAATAGTCAAAAAAATATGGGTTCACTTACAATGAAGCTGAAGACCTTAATATTCTGACAGAACAAACTTACTGAACGGTGTAAGAGAATGCAAGTTACAGGCCTGAAAAACTTTGATTTGACCCAATAATGACGTCCATGCTATCTATGAAAGGGAAGGGGGTTTTGGTGCCCAGTTATATCAGAATGAATGTTTCTTGATTTCATGATGCACCAACTTGAGAAGACTCAGAAATAAGTAAATTTCACTCTAAGTTCAACCCTTGGTTGGCCAGAACTATACAAATGGAGATCTATGACCAACAGGGAATTCAACTGCAAAAAGTAATCTTGCAGAGAAAGTTTCCAATTCTGAAAATATTTATGGTAATTCTTACCTGAAAAGCATAAAAACTGTAGCTGGCATCAGGAAAATTTCATTGCAAGCAATGAATTTTAGAATATTCTGTTGATTAGCATTCAGTTTCTCTAAAAGATTTCGCAGAAAGGGCAGACTGCTTGAACTTCGTGCCTGTAAAGAAATCATTGCCAGAAAACATGTAAGTTACACCTATCTTCTCTAGCACAAAAAAATTAAGATACTATCAATTATCATTTACAACTAATTTCAGCATTTTAAAACTAGATCCTTTAAAGGTATTGAGATTAGCACCCCAAAGGAAACTACCAGAAGCTTGGAACTCCATTACAGAGAGTTCAATTACAAACTTGGGGTGTTGCAATTCCCTCATCTGCTCATTTTAGGTTTAAACTCAAATGGCCACGAGTCTTATTCTGCTCACTAGGAGGAAGTACCTGTGCAGCAAGATAGCCTAGTTCACAACACCAAAGGCTAGAGTTACATTAGGCTGCACAAGGCAATTCATTGAGCAGCAGGTCCAACTGGCAGGTATTTTGCTTTCTAGCCTCACCCTGCTGTTAGTGATTTTACTAGTAAAATAGAACATTAAATTTCACAGGCTGTTGTTTCAGTTGAAAAGACACGTCTTAAGTTTCAACCTAAATGTTACAAAGCTTTTTCTTCCATTAAAAAAATAGCTAGTATCAATGCCAACCTAACAAGTCATAACAGAAGGGAAGGAGGAGGAACCAACCCAAAAAAAGACTTCTTGGATTCTGTGTTCTGAGATTCCATAGTACAGTTTCATGCTAAGTCCTCTAGTGTAGCTAAAGGAACCCACAGCTGCAAGAGCAAGCCTGTTATAAATTCCAAGAATACCAGCAGTATTATACATCATATGATACTTACATCAAGAACCTTCTTTGTATATGTGGCAGCATGAAGCAAAGAGAACAGAAGAACTGGAAATATACTCACTGAACCATGCGATAAGGAAAATTATATGCTGCACAACTACTTCATGATATTATGCTAACACACAAGTTGTTGCTTGATGTCTTTTTGCATGAAGTTGGTTGGAATGA
The DNA here is from genome assembly GCA_027560015.1 of Chloroceryle amazona. NCBI lineage: Eukaryota > Metazoa > Chordata > Aves > Coraciiformes > Cerylidae > Chloroceryle > Chloroceryle amazona. The sequence goes on from JANHFX010028363.1 coordinate 16,596, forward strand.
CCTATACTGGATTAAGATATGTACATGTCATCCTTCTGCTTCTTACACCTCTTTGCTATGCATTTTCATTAACTTGCACGTGTATGCAGGTATGCAAAAGTACAACACAGGCCATTACACACCACTGCATTTCTACCAAAATGCATTCCTTCTACATGAAGGATACATGTAAGGTTACTACTTAATCTGTCAAATACATATAGCCAAGTTTTTATTAAGAGATACTACAAATTGCATTTCTTTACCAATTGGATATGAGAGAGCGAGAACGTAGACAACCCTCTGCCAGAGGACACTAAGTGTACGTACAAAGTGGCACAAAGAAAAGTCAGTTCTTACAGGCCACCTTTGACAAGCCACAGGAATAAGTCTTTTTTGCAGACTTTAGCTGTTTCATAACTTAGCTGAAGAAGATACATGTTTCTCTAGATTATATATGTCCTACTTACAGTAAGGGGTCATCTATAAACCCTGTACTGGTAATAAATGAAAGCTATCAAATTCTCAAAGTATCACTTGAGGCTGGTCATAAGAATCCACTGAACTTAAATCTCAGGAAAAGAAAAGCTAAGTAGCCAGAGACTGAAGTGCACTAGATTATAGAGATGATGAACCTGAATATGGATCAGTCAACATAAGCCTCTCCTGTTTTACAGAGAGTATGCTCTGTGAAAAGCAAGCATTCCACTTTAAACTAGTTTTTCAAATCATGGCACAATCGATGAAAAGAACCAAGTTTTTAAGGTATTTAAAAACATTACCAGGGTGACACAAGTAAAGGATACTTGTAACAGGGTAGGAATTAACAAAGATAAGCGAGTACAACAGGTAGTGGCAGCTGTCCTCCAGCAAAGCCTGGGCCAGGAATGCCCTGCTAAGCTGAAAGTGTGGTAGCCTTTGGTGTAGTCGGAGGACACTAGTAAGAGCGTTCGCCAGCAAGGCACGCTGATAAAAGCTTGCTGCTTCATGCAACCTGCAAATCATCAGAGGAGATGTTACCATATGAACCAAGCCCCTGCTCAGAAGTCTTTCCCCCTTGACAATTACATCACAACTGCACCTGAAATATTTCTATTATTGCGCATAAGCACTGTTACCAAAATGCAACTCGAAAACTGTTAACACTGACTTAATGCAGCTGCTAAAGGTAAAACTTCTTAATAACTACACATAAAAAGGTGCACTTGCCTGTACTTTACAGTTGCTCTACACATTTTCCAAGCACATCTAAAAGTGTTTTAAAACAATATAAAAATCTGTAAACTATTCTGACACAAACATCCAGTTGAATAATGGAAATTTACTCCTACAAATATATAACAAATGTTACAATTTTTTGTTTACCAATTTACCCCTATAAAAACCCTCTATGAAAAGGGAGTGTAATAACTCTGCAAATTTTCATGTTATTTTACAATATTACAATACATACCCGAGAAGAGGCAGGACAAATAAAGCTGAGCAGTAAACTGTGAACAAGCGGGAAATCCACATTGCTGTATCCAACTTATTAGCCATCAGAAATTGCTACATTAGCCGAAGAAAAGAAAAGAACAACCCCCACAGAAATCGTTATCTCAATATTTGCATACAGTGAACATTCTTCTCTTCTATATTAAATTGTAAGTCTTTCTCCAACATTGAATAGAAGCAAATTATATCTTGAAGAAAAGAGCATCCTTTTGTTTTGTGGTACTTGACTCATATGATGTTACTAACTAGAACAAAAATAGCTAGGCTTCCCCAGAACTAAAAGGTTCCTTTGTACATTACAACCTAATCTAGTGGTAAGATCATCTGCAGAGGTAATCTCCCCCCCCCATACAAACCAAACCCACTGAACAGCCAGCTCTAAAAATGTAAGGTCCTTAGACCTGACCAACTTCTGCATCTATTGCTTCAAGGTTCTCTTCAGAGTACACTGCACACACCTGGGGCTAAACCTCCACAATTCTTACTCAGGAGGAAGAAGAAAAAAAAAAATAAAGAAAAAATAAAGAAGGGGTCTGGTAAAGTTAACATAACTGTATCATAAGGAAAAGTGGCAGCATTTTGGCCTACCAAACATTAGCCTCAAAAAAGCAAAAGGCTTTTAATGGTAATTAGCATCTCTCCAGTTGTTGAGCTCCCCTTAACCACAGCCTTTTTCACTCCTGATGTAATCTCCATGGCTCTAATGAAATACAGCATGCTTTTGGCTATTAGATGCCTAAAATTCAAACAGCAGCTTCCTTTCACTTGAAAGGGCTCCAATTTTTTTTTTCCCCCCACCTTGAACAAGCTTCTGAAGAGTGCTCTTTTCCTGTACGTTCCTAGATTCTTTTTATGAAAGCAACCAGAAATTAAGCTACCCACGCTGTATGCCTCTTCATACCATTATCTGCTGTCTTGCTTGCACAATATAGCTACAGACATATCTCTGCTGCCACTAGGAATTGGCTTTGATGAAGACGTTTTCCAAGGACAGCACATTTCAGTCGGAGAGTGAAAGAGCTGATCCCCCCTGCCCGTGTGCGGGCGAGCAGCCGGCCGCACCGTGATTCCTGCGGGACTCTCCCAACAGCACAAGGGGCGCCCGCGACACTGAAAAAGTACCGTGGCCGGTCCAGGACCATCGCATTGCCCGCCCCACACGACTCGGGAAGGCGCCGCGGCCTCTGCTTCCCCACCCCCAGCCAGCCGGCAGGCCAGGGGCTCCTTACCACGGCTCCGCCGCCCGTCCCGCCTTGCATAGGCCCATTCTGA
>JANHFX010028365.1:9014-21404 GCA_027560015.1 Chloroceryle amazona
TTCTCCCTGCTGGGAGCAGCCCCTGCCTGGGAAAACAGCTGCTGACTGCAGACAGGGCAGGGAGTGAGAAGAACTGGCCTGGAAAGTGAAACCACTGAGCAGAATCAGTTCTGTTCTCACTCAAACCAGGACACCAAGTAAGCCAGGCAGAGGGAAAGGATGCTTCTCACATCCCACCACGAAGTCGAAATGCTAGCTGTTACCAACCCAACTCAACCAAACCTCCTAAGCCCACAGAAGACATTTTCTGCCACAATGACAGAAAAAAGGGTGAGGAATTAACGTGTCACTAGGTCAAACTCAGGAAGTGCTGTCACCTTAACCCAGCGATCGGAAAATTGTTGGTATTGCCACCTCAAAACACTGGTTAATTAGTACCAGGGAGAACGGTTTCTGCTGGAACGTGACCTCTTGTTGGCAGAAAGACAGCACTCCAGCACCAAGCAGATCGTTTCTGCCCCTTTGGGAGATCTCGGTAGTTTCAGCTGTGATTCTACAGTTAATAATGACCAGGTCCAACACTTTGAAGCATCAGGCAGCAAGTGAAAAATCCCAGGAGAGCAAACTGCAGCACAACTCAAAGCAATTGCTTTTGCACCTCATCAAAATAGGAGAATTTGGCAGAACAAGGAATATAACTGATGTGCTCAACACACTCCAAAGGCTCTGCCTGAGTTGCTTACCAACAGAATCAAGACTTCAGGACACTAAGACAGCAAGCTTCTAATAAAAATAGATGGACTCCGAGGAAGATAATAAAAATAAACAATAATCTCAGACCACGCACTACATAGACTCAAGATCTGTAACAGTATCACAAATGTCCCTTCTAACAGCACTGAGATATATTTCTTTTTCTTGAAGAAATCACCAGCTAGAAGGTGTTTGGAAAGAATACTAGACCTAAAGAGAAACACCTGCCTAAAACATGAGAAGATATAACACAGATCCTACTACTCAGTTCAGTAAAAGATAAAAAAAAGGGAATATTTACTTTGTCAAATTCCCACCTTCTGGAAACAGGACTGTAAAGTGCTGACCCACCAGCTGTCCACACTTCCCCATAATTTACTGCATGTAAGATTATCAAAGTATTTGTTAGAAATATATTCTTTTCTTCTGGAGGTCAGTAGAAAGTACAGCATCAAAAATGTCTTTGTGGACATTTAGTTTTTCCCCAAACCTTCAGCAAATAAATCTGGTACTTTCTGCATATGGAGCCTTTGAACTGGGCCCTTTTTGTTTCCAGTAACCCCTCACTAGAAGGCAGGGTTATGTGCAATAAGGACAAATGTGCTCGAGCTCAGACTGGCTATAACAGGCAAAATGCTTCAGAAGTATTACAACCACTTGCATTTTGTCTCTGTATCTCTACGGTTCTATATATTCTCAACATTCAACTGTAGAATGATCAAAAAACCAGAGCTTCAAGCTGTGAATTCCTCTAGGAGAATCCACATTGCTTACATTGTCCAGTGCTGATAAGCAGATTGGATATTAGCATCTTGGATTCCCTTCTTCTACTTCAGATTGCTTCAAAGCATAAAGAATCCACGGCAAAGCTTCCGTGTAATTCTCTGCACATTTGCAAAGTGTACGTCGTCTTGGTTGTGTTATGAGAGCTCCCAAGGTGTGGATGGACTGCTGCAAAGATTCACTGAGATAAAGAAAAGAGGAAACACACTTCCTTCTTGCCTACCCACAGGGTAACAGGTGTTGAGTGTTACTTAAGTTGCAGTCTGAAAGCCTGCCTGAAGACCCCAGTTGGGGTGTGGGGGTGAGTGTGTGTTATCAAAACCTGACAAACACCAGTTCACCTGTGCACAACCCACCCAGCTCATATGTACTGATAGTCTAAGTTTCAAAATTCCCCTCTTCAGACTGGCCAGAAAATTCATCTACTGCTGGAGATTTTTTTACCTCCTACTGAATCATCCTCCCTACGCACCAAAGAGGAGTCGAGCATTTCCAGTTCATTGCCAGCGTGCATTATGCCACTGAAATGATACCTCTTCTTGACATATTTCAGACAAAATTACTAAGGACAAATGAAGAACAAAGGACCTGTCTCAAGGAAGCCACACTATAAGCTGATGCTGCTGAAATGGGCAGTGGGTGTACAGAGGTGAAATGCATCACTCTTTGGTAAAAAAAACCCACATCTGTCTCTTCCCCCCACAAAGTGCTGTAGAGGTTGAATTGCCATGGAATACAAATGAAGACGTCTGAACATACAGATGATGAAGGAGGGAGAAGAGGCAGCTTCTACTGATAAAGGAATACCCTTCCTGCACCAGGGCCAGCATGCCAAATGGACTCAGCTGAAGGGACAAAGGGGACAGGACACATGCTACCCTTGATAAATGGCAAGAGAAAAAAACAACACCAAACCACTATTAGGATTCAAACCTTCAGTGGCCCAGAAGTCCTGTCTTTAGCTTTCCCCTTCGCGTGGAATTGCTGTAAGCGATACGTTCCTGCGGCACCCTCCTTTGCCAAACACCCCACGCCCCGGGCATCAGCAGGCTCTTGCCTGGTTCAAGCACATTCACCTCTAACCCAGAAAAGCCTTGCCTGGTCTGCTCCTGGAGATCCACCATTTGTCCCGTGACCTGAGTTTTGATCGATGGCCAGAGCAGCCATCTGCAAAGAACTCAAAGCTGTAGCAAAAGGCATCTCTGATCTCTTTTCACTGCCTCAGATGGACTTGCAAAGTCACCTTGAGCATCCAGAGATGACTTCTGTTTCTCTTGGTGATGAGCTCTCAGATGATGTGATTAGGAAGTGTTTGATACCGGGCTGCACTGCTGCTGGGAGGACTGATACTGTTTTGCCTCTGCTCTTTCCAGCTTCTTCTAGGTTCTGTTATCAAATGGAAGTTTTGAACTTACCTTATTGTGCTTCTGTGGCCTGTCTGCCATGAAACAGGAAAAAAAATAAAAATCTAACGATTTCTGAGCCAAACACCCCAGGCTGTTACAGAAATTAAACATCCTGAAAACAATTATTTCTCATTTATCAGCAAAGCAGCTCTTCCCCATCTGCTCGTGCTGTTCTGCTGCTCCTCTTCCCCTGGTCAGCCCATCTGAGTGGCAAGCTCCCCGTTTGCTAAGGCTTCAGACAGCAGGGCTTTAAGGCACTTTTTTTTTTTCATGCCACATCTTTAATACACCCCGGAAAATGTTTCTGAGAATAGGGCTGTAAGGAGAAACTCGGTGTGTTCTTGTTTGTTCCACAGTAACAAAGCAATGGAAAGAAAAAAAAGGTAATAATTCACTGTCACAAGGCAGGAAACGTCTGAATTCTACCTCAGTGTAACATAACTGCAGCTATGCCAAACACATTATGAAGTAAGAACCAAGTGAAGTAAATTTCTGTCTTTATGTAGCAGCACATAATTGAAATGGACAAAGGTCCCAACGTACCAGATGAATCTTGAAGTATTACACTTAAAAAAATCCAAAATAATCACAATCTTTTCCCTCCTCTGTATCAGAGGATGTGCAATATGGCATTTTGTTTATGCGTCGTATTCTGCAAGCTCCCTTATACTGCTTTTTGCCTTTGAGCTCCGCCAGCCCTATGCTTGATTAGTTAAGACGTTCCTTTCAACAGCTACAAGTCCAGAGAGGCAGGGAACAGCAGAGAAACATAATTATTCTATTCGTCAGAACTCAGCAATGCAGACTGCAGTGACAGAGGTAGGGAGCAGAAAGAAGAGTATTTTCCTGAGTCAAGTCAATACTCAACTGAAAAGGGAAAAGCTCTCCCTTGCCTGCAAGTTGGGAAACTAAGAAATGAATACACAGGAAAATTGATTTCCCTCTGGTATTATAACCCTGCTATTCAGCGTGCTGGGAAATAACAAAAGAAAGGGAGAAGTGGAATAGCTCAGGTTAGACCCCCTTGGAAAAGACAGCCTAGAAGCATCGTAGCAAACCCAGATGTACGACGTGTTCCTGCCCCTTAAAGACAAGCAAGGCAATAAAGATGAAGCCAGAGGTGTAACCAGCCACACATGAGAACACCAGAGTTTACTTCTCCATACCCATGGTCTTTGAACTCAGGGGGAATGATCCTGTCTTACAGTTCCAGCATCTGATCTCACTGATACTACCTGCAGCTGAATCAGGGACATCGCTGCCTTGTATCTTAACAGATGATACCACCTCCAACGTTTCCCTGGTTATATTATTATGGAAACAATTAGTAAGGTCATACAAAAGACGTGTAGGAAATTACACCACCCTGACAGAACAGATCATACCCAGTACACGGAATGATTCTGAGCAAAGCTCTTCCTTCTTGGCATGAATATTCTTTAGTATTTGTGCATGAAAGAAATGTCTAATGAAACAAAATCCGCAGACACTGTTAAGACAAAGGATGGTTGGAACAAATGGAGCAAAAACTGGGTAACGTTGCTACAGTCCTCAAGGTTAAGAACAGTAATTTAGGTGAACGCTGTTACAAAACGCCAAGTAATGAGTAAAATAAATTCTACCAAAAGCCAGAACCCACTGCTGGAAAAACTGGAACTGTACTGCTCCAGGAAAAACTACCATCTGTGAAAGTTGTGCAGTTGTGAAGAAAGGCTGGCTCTTGGAAAACCATCCGGATTAAAGCCATGGTGTAACAAGTGTCATCTGGGAAACTGTTCATGGTACTGCTTATTCCTAATGGAGGAATCCTCATCTGCATCTCTCTTCCCATTCTCTTGTACGAGGATGCTAAAAGAGACTGGCATACCTGGTATCGTGGACTGAAGCCTATGAGAAACCACGCCTGCTTGCTTTCAATGTATTAGGAAGATCCTAGCAGGGGCTGGGGAAAACAAGGAATTTAGAAAGAGGTAGACACGAGCAGTAAGTATAATTTCCTGCTTTCGTAGCACGTGGGGTCAAACCGAGGGAATTTCTAACCACCACCAGAGAGCAGTGGTGAAACAGGCATGGGGCGGATCAACAAGGCAAGAACCCCAGCTCCTGCAGCATGCAGCTCAGCCAGTGTAAAGAAGTGATTATGACTTTTGTACCTGCATTGGACAACTCAGAAAGTCACTTTTAATCTTATTCACTCTACCTATCAGCATTTTTGTCCGAAGCAATTCACAAAGATTAGACAGACTTGGTTTTTTACCTGAAGAGAACAGTAATTTTCTAAAGCAGCATGAAAGTGTTTCAAAACCCAGCTCAAGTATTACTTCTATCCACTTTCTGTTCTTGTTAGTGCAATGAAAGACAGGGTAGCTACACACAGTACCCTGATTTAAATCCATTTCGGTTTGGGAATTCTGTTACAGAGCTAAAAGATCCACAGCGGAGCTCTCCTACAAGCACCCGAACCTCTGTGGTCAATTAAACTCCTACCTCATCTATGATACAAGTGCTGTGCTCTTCATACCATAACAATTTTGAGAGCTCAATAGCATGGTTTTTTTTTCCAGGATTGTTTCTTGAAAGATAACTTCAAACTTCTACTCCAGAGGGAAGGGAAATTTCAGCCCAGAGGCACCACATTCCAAGCCTGAAGAAGTGCTCTGATTGAAAAGTAGGGACACGACTTAATCTTCAGTTTTGTGTAAGGACTGAACCTGGAAGATCTTCCCTGGGAGTGTTTCCCAGAGTGGGCCCTGCAAGCACGACAGGCAAAGGAGATCCTGTTTGTGAATCCCAAGAAGATTCAGGTATCTCACTTCAACAATTAAAAGACACTGGCTTAGCAGCTCACATTCCCCGTACAAATCTCTGCAAACCTCGTTAAGCCAGTAGCTTCCTTGCCCATTAAAGACAGCCCAGCAAACTGGTAAAAGGGCTGCAGGTATGACATTTCCAATCGAATGCTATCAACAGAAAGCCTATAACAAACTGCAGAAAACCCCCAAACAACCCTGATTTTCTCTGTCATCGCATTCGCTGCGGGTGTATTTCAGCATACAGAAGGGTTGAACTGTAATGATCAAGCCTCATTTTGCTTATTTTACACATGCAAATCATTTCAGAGAGCAGTGTCGCATGTTTAATTCAGGGAAGGATTTAAATCCCACTAACAAAGAATGAAATCTGGACACAAAGTTAAAGCATATTCTTAAAAGCTTTCTAGAACAGGAAAAAAGCAGCTCAGCTGTACCAAGTTCTTACCAGACTGTAGCAGAAGCCACTGTCATTTTGTACTTCAGTGCACACAGAAATACCACGTCATCTTTTATATTCCAGACACCACTTTAAATAGCCACAGACTTTTGTGTACTGTATCTTAAAATACGCCATTAATTTCCATTGTGCTTGCTGCATCCTACTTAATACACACCAGCTAAACTTCCTCTGATTCTCCTGGAAAAGGAAAACCTATCTTCAAATTGCTGATACCACCTTAATTAGTGCCAAATAATGCATACTTACAATATTGTCTTTATAAAAGCGAGCATGAATTGTTTTTTTCCTCTGATGCTCTTAGATTCCCTGAGGACATCTCGGTGAAAAGAGAATTTTCTTTCACAGCACAACCTTTATCCACATAAGTTTGATAGAGACACCATCTATGTATCAGGATATATAAACAGACTGCATTGCATGCCTTGAAAGGTTAACCACACCACAGGGGTTAGGAAAAAAAACCCCACAAAACACCTATTTTCAGGACAATTCTAACCTCTTGCCATCATTTATTAATGGAAACAAATCGCCGCATAGTTCAGCAGTGAAGGAGGATAAAGAACTAATCATAATCCTTGTGCTCCTCACATGAACTCCAAACAAGGCATCTGAATGAGATTTTTAAAGCTGTAAACTGTCCATCAAAAACCACAGAATAACTGCTGCTAATCCTAGTGCCACAAATTACCAATCCATCTGGAAAGCTATTTTTTTGCCTGCGTTTACAAGGATCTAAATGTCATCGGACAGAAAGACGACTAGGTTAGCAGCATGTTAAAAAAGAAAAGCAAACCAAACAACAACATCAAAAGAAAAGCCAAACCTCTGGCCATAGAATAAGGCGGATTTGCAGAAGTACTTACAGCTCTCAATCTCCAGCGTGCAGTTCTGCTCGTCCAGCGGGTATCTCCGTAGGTCCATCATACAAGCAGCTGTTGTTGTAATTCTAGGAGGAAACAGAAGAGCTTGTGTCCAATTTTTCCTTGAATGCACATAGGTGTAAGAAGAAAATGTGTACCTCATGCTCTTGCCTGTTTTACTGAAATCCCACGTCTGCTGCTTACTCGCAGCTAATGCTGCTCTAAGAAGGCTATGCCAGTGTGGTGGGCAAACAGGGAGCTTCCCCCCTCTACAGACCAGTACAATATCAACCAATTTCTCCTGACAAATGAAGCATGGATTAGGATAATTAGGATAATTTCTTTCATTTTATAGCAGAGGACTTCAAGCCAAGAAGGAAAGGTTTGCAGAAAGGTGGCAGTGGAAAGCTAAAGAGGAACAAAGACACGCGTCATATCCTGGGTTAATATCTTGATCTCTTCATGAAACTTAATTCTTCTTCCTTCGGTACTCAAGGGTACTTTGTAAAATGAAGTATTTTTGTACCTTTGTGCTAGAAAGCAAACTGTCTTCATCACTTTTTCCACAAAGCATTTAGACCTCATTTGTGCTTCTAGATTTCACCAAACCTAACGTGAACATGTGCCAAGCGTGTCCTTTACATGTTGAGAGAAACATCTGCCCTGACAGTGATCTCTTGCTGATAAACCACAAGGAGAAGTATCACCCTGAGCTAAATATAAACCAAGGCAAAATTCTCAGCAGCATTTTAACAACTTTCTTCCCCTCAAGTCTTCTTAATGTCTTGATAAAAAGAATTGGAGACCAGAAAAAAATTACAGCTCACGCCTCTTCTTTGGTTGTGGGTCTTGGTGGGGAGGTTTCTTGTTGTGTTTAATACCCTCAGTATTTCCATAGCTGTCTGTACATTCTGGTCAGGAGTTAGAGAAGCACTTCAGTAGTTCACAGAGGAAAAGGCGAGAGCACAGATCTACAGCCGAGGTCTAAGGGCACAAAAGAATGATGGCAAATACTAACCTGGCCAACCACTGAGTTTTCTGATTCTATTTCTCTGCAATAAACACATCCCTCCTATCAGAGGCTACCAGACCAGGGGCTTCAGCATAGACAAATCTCAGCAAAGTGCTCACACTGATGAGGGAACTGAGCACTCACCATTCTGACCTCCCTTCAGCAGGGTGGTGGAGTGCAACAAACACCACGAAAGGGGCCAAAGGCTGCAGCCAGCTAGGATAAAAGCTCTGCAGGGAACATTATCAAGTAATTAAAATACACTGGGTCTTACCTTATCGGGAAGTCAAGAAAAAAGAAGCGGCGCAGCAATGAGAATTATTGGTAGAGCAGAGTTTAAATCAACCAAACCAGCAGTGCTGAATAACGTACTGAATTCAACTCGGTCGTTCATTCTTCTCTATAATGCAAATCCACTGAAACACAGAAGTCTGTCCTTTCCTCTCTTTGTACCTCCCTCATATTTTTACCTTGACTTCTCTCACATTCATGGTAAGATAGAAAAAGTTCTTTTTCATCTTCAAGATTATTTAAACAACAAAACTGCCTTTTTTAGTGGCTCGTAATTCATGGTGAAGAATTAAACCAAACTAGCGATGCAATTCCCACCTTCAAATATGTCTGAAGTCAAGACACATGCCCTTTGCCTTTTGAGCTAGAGGAGTTCATTACAGAGGACAGGAATTCTTGATACAGGGATAAAGCCTCTTCCCCTGAGCAGAGCTACTTCCATTTCAATAAAAGCATAAAAACTTTTCTTATACATCCCGGACTAATGTCCAAAATGTAACGTTGCATTTTGCATAATGTAACCTTGAGAGCAAACAACGAAGAAGTGAAAGCTCTCAAAAGCCAACACTGTGACTTGATGTATTACGGTCATTAGGGATGGCAAGAGAGCAACCGTGCTCAGGGAAACGATATGAAATGAAACACATTAAGAGAAGATGAAAATATTAGTGCATGAAGCAGTTCTGTAAAGAACGAGTAACTCTGTGCTATTTTATGTTCTGATTCCCAACAGTGCAAGCCAATCTTCAGCTTCCTCTTTTATGATCTGTATTTTGAACGTAAACTGATTACAGAACCTTTGGTTTCAGACATTCTATGATTCAAATAAGAATTCTTTGGAATAATAAAATCATTTGGAATAATTCAAGTGGAAATCAGCGGTGCTCCTTTCACAGGCCAAAGCTGAAGACCATAAAGAACTTTTTTTTTATAACGCTTCCAAACTTTAAAGTGATGGAAAAAATAACACCCGTAACAAACACTGTCCCAGCAGTGCTAACAGTTCTTCTTCAGCGCTGTGGAGAGGACAGTTTTTCAAAATCCCATAGATTTTGCTGTTCCGACAAGTTCAAGTGGAATTTGAAATTCAAAATAGCAACTCAAAACAGTTCTGACATTACCAGCGAGGAAAAAAAATCAGCACTGAAAGATAGGAGAGCAATACTAATGCTATGTGGAGATGGAGGGGATCCAGTTCCCTCTCAGGGCTGCAGTGGCTCTGCAAAGCTACGGGGAATAAGCGGCACCAGAAAGTTCTCTCTGCCCTGGAAGAAAACTACGGAACACTCCCTCGGCTCTAGCACTGACAGATCACGATCCTATCGAGTCCAAGGCAGAGCTGGAACCTGGGAAAATTCCACGACTAATTCTCTTTTTGAAATGTACACACATACACCCTGTCAAAAGCAGAGCGAGATTCTGCTGTAGATTTCAGCAAGGACGTCGTAAGAATCCTCCACAGACGCTGACTGGGAGTCAACCCCCCTGATTTAGCTACTGAAACCACGTACTGCAGCTAAACCCCCTGCTCTCTTCTGCTTCTTGGAAACAGTCCTGCTGCGGGCCAGTTGGAGACAGCAGTGGCAGCAGCAGCCAGCAGAACCTATTTCAAATACGTGGAAATTGGGGAACAAAACCATAATGTGATAAATTTCTCTCCTGGACACTAATATTGGATTTAGACACGCGTCAGGGTTGTTGGACATACTACCAGATCTACTATATGTAAGAGATTTCTTGCTTGTTATGGAGCTCGTGGAGAATTCTTCCTCCTTCTGCTTATTCACATAAAACATAAGCTTCCCTTGTATGAATATGGGTTAAGAGTTATCAAAGGATAAACAACAGTGACATTTCTACAAGTCCATCATTAAATCTGAATATTCAGCAGAAGAAGAATCTGATGCTGAAGTGTTTTCTAGATGTAATAAATGACAGGAACAGAAACCTTCTGTAGGTGGTAGAAGATAGGGAGTCAGAACACATACAGAAACTTCAACCTGGTTAAGTTTTGGGGTTGTTTATACTGCTGGTAGGAGAAGCATAGGAGATTTTTAAGAAGAAACTAAAATATACAAGCTCGGGAAGAAGCTCTGCATTTCTCTGCCGAAGGACAGCCTGTCTGTCGTGCCATCTGCATGCAGGCTGGGAAGAGTCACGGAAAACTGCAGAATTTGCCTGTTATCTCATGGTAAAGGAATTCTGACTTGGAAAAATCCCTTTTTTTCTGCAGATTTCCATGCGACGATGCCCAATTTTCCACCGCTTTTCCACACGTAGCTCTCCAAATTGTTCTTTCAATTAGATGGCATTGCCTACTACCCTGTCACCGGCTCCACAACTCAGCCACGACACCATGTTCATAATTTAAAGCCCTGCAAAAAGCACACATCACTCTGCAGGAAAATCTTCTGGTCCAATAAGCTCAGCTTGAGAGGGACGTTACTCAAGCCTTTCTCTGAAGTAACACGTGCTCTTCTAGAAGGTAACATCCATATAATACAATGCAGCAGCTATGGCAGAAGAGCTCAGAGGAGCACTTCATAATATTCATATTTTATCACGGGGAAATGGAGCTTTGTCTTTCAACATTCACTTCTCCCTTTCAGAAGAAATAAAATGAATAAAAGGGAGAATGCTGAAAGGTTAAAGGACTTACAGCAGAATGAAACAGTATGAGCACAATGGCCAACTGATTGAGTATGTAATAACCAGCCTGGGAATAAAGAACTAGCATCTCCTCCACTTCCAGGCTTTATAGGCCTTTTGCTTTATGACCATCACTAGAAAACAAAAAGTTTTACGCTCAAATCTTGTGGAAAACACGTTCCTCATTCCGGCTGTGCAACCTGAGTGTGCATTTCACTCAGATAATGCCAGCATTGAAAATAAAAGTGCATTATTTCTTCTTCTTTCTCTTGAAAATTTCAATTGCTACCACGCAAGCCATGTTGCATAGCACAAAGAAATCATACAGCCAAAGCATCTTTAAACCAGCTGTGACCTCTTAACTGGAAAAAAGTTTCTTCTTCATGAATTTCTTCGAGCTAACTGTACAACTCAAGGCATTTCAGAACACATAAACCACCTGTCTCGCAATCTTTCCAGGGAGGTGCGTTCTAGTAATCCCACTTCCTAAGAGGAGAGCACGAGAAGATTAACATTTATTGCATTCTCTTTAAAAATAGCTAGCTTCCAGATCTGATATTCCATTAGCTTTTATACAGACTCTCTTGAATTAGGGAAGAGAACTAGAACTTTCTAGGGTCGTACATGGATTTGGTGGCTTTTTAATCAATTCGCAGTGCCTAAATTAACTGGCGCTTCGTTCTCCTGAATATGCTGGACTGCAAACTTATTCTGCAGGAACATTTTTATATCAGGATGATAAAGACACAGTGCTTAACTCAATAATTGAAGAGGCAGGGAAAAAAGGGAGCACTTTCTCCCCCAAACATGAACTGTTTCAATGCACACATTGTGCAGATAATACTGCTGCTAAAAAAGTAGAAGCAAGGAAGTGCAGATTATCATAGGTAAAACAGTATGAACTTTGTCCCCAGGAGACCTTCTTATGGCCTTAAGAGAGTGACAGCTACAGCAGCACTGCCACCCTGTAGTACAACACTCCTGTTTGGAAGGACACTGTCTCGTTTCCCTGAGGAGCCTGCGTCTGAAGGCCAAATCACGTGGGGCTTAGAAAACAGTGTCTAACCCTCTCCTTCTCACCCTGGCCATGCCTGCAGGAGTCAGCCTCCAGCAACCACTGGACACAGCTCCCCGTGGAAACCACCTCCAAGGCAGATGGTGGTGGTGGTTCCACAACCTGCAGCTCCTGCACCTTCCCTGGTAGTGAAGAGCTTGTGCCCGGGACCCTGAGCTCGCACAGAAACTGCATTCACTTCTTTACCATGCTCTTGCTCTATACTTTCTATGACAGAGTTAATCGAGGAAAGGAAAGGAGGAAGAAAGGAGAGGAGGAAGAGAGGAGGAAAGAGGAAGAGAGGAGGAAAGAGGAAGAGAGGAGGAAAGAGGAAGAGAGGAGGAAAGAGGAAGAGAGGAGGAAAGAGGA